>JAQGAO010007314.1:0-11412 GCA_034697705.1 Ommatoiulus sabulosus
AAAAATGTTTACCTTAGTTCACTCTAACACCAGTTTGAGTTTGTACCATGAGTTCAAAAACACCCTGTACATGTATAGTGGCAGCTTTCAATTTAGAACAACGGAAACCCATATGCATTTTCAGAAATGCATCCCTTTAAAAATGTTTATTAAAATGCATTTGGAGCAGTGTATTTATAGAAAGTTTAGAATACAGTATATTTAAATGTGTTTCAAAACACGTACATGTATATAGGTTATTAAATTCAAGGCAATTCTAAATGCTTGGTAAAATATCTAAAAAATATATTATAATATTGGGGATTTTTCCAAACTAAGTCTTAAAATCCTTGAAACATGCAACCAATGAAAGTTGCTTTAGGATCCTCTTCTTAATTATTCATTAACATTCTTGTTCCTCAATTAAAAAATCGTAAAAATTAGGTTTTTCTTCGTCTCCGAAATAAATTCGAAATATTCAACTGTTGCTGGCTTTCTTTCTGAGCAGCTAGCTTGTAGCAAATGTATCCATATTATATTAAAACATAATATGAAAAAATCATACACAGTATAACAACACATGTATTATATTTTAAATATACTGTATATTGCCCATCGAAAAATCATTGTCAAATTTAGCGCGAGCTATTTTTTGACGTGGGAAGTTTTCACATCACAAACTTTGAAAAATTCTGCTTTAGGTTAAATCTAGAGCAAAATTGGTTTTACTCATGTTTCTTTTCCTCTGCAATTTCCAGAATAATGTTAAACGCCCTACGAAATAGGGGCAGAGGCTTCTGTGTGCCAGAAAAAAAAATTAAAAGCCGTGATCAAATGACAATAACAAAAAGAAATAATCTATTTGTTAGTGAAATACACGAGTGCTTTTGCTTGTACATCTATTATGAAATGCCTTCGTGGTATGAGCGTAAATCTCCTAATATTGATTCTGCGAAGAAGCCAAAGCGTGTGCGGTTCACTCAAAAATCGATAGCTATGCAAACATACCGTAAATATCTTCAGCTTTTCTTTTTCTCCAAAACAATTATTCGTCAAATTAATATTAATGACAGAAAACTGCACTTAAAAGATCGAAAGACGTCCGCCGCAAACAGACTCTTGAGACAAAATTGGGAAGGAAGCTGTGTAATTCAAAACTTTTTTCTTGTTAATGAGAAAAAATAATCCCCATGTACCTGTAAAATGCGCCAAAATTAGAGCTGGGACAGTGTGATGTCTTCAAACAAGCTACATGTAATGGTATTTATATGGTTTTGGAAGCAGTAAAGACAGAACACGTTAAGGGCAAAGCATCTACGAACGCATATAGTACGAGACAGTGCCATTAAACCGAGACAGAATGCCTAATCAAGCATGCAGTAGCTCAGGACAATCTAGCTTACTCGATCTTTACACCAAAAACAACATGACATTCTGGCCTCGAAGTTAACAATGTAAACAAGTCCTTTCATGCGGAAGAAAGTATCAAACTGCCTCCAAAAACTTAGACAAAGAAGCAGACCGTGGATGTTAGTGAACCATTCTAATGGAAACTTTCGGATATACATCTGTAGTCACCGTACAGCACAGCGTCCTCGTGTATCTCCAAATAAGATTTTTTTAAGCAAACTGTACGCCAAGAAAGTGCACGTTTTTCGAGTCTCCTATAGACTATTTCATGTCCAACTGACATCACGGGAAAATGGTCCGCATCAAGTTTTAATGGAATTTTCGATGTTCGAAACCGCCATTAAAACTTACTCCATTCTCTAAAATGGACACATTCTTTTTGATGGCCTACTGTATCTATAGAATACTCCACAGCTGTATCTGTAATGCATTAAGCCGAAAATCGATTTTGCGTTTGGGTCTTGGTCATGCTTGGTCATCCGGCTAGCAAACAGCATATCATAACAGTTCAACCAATTTTAAAATTTAAAAAAAAAATAGAAAAAACGAAACAAAAAGTTTGTCAAGAACAAAGTTTAAAATCAATCAATCTTAAACCATCTTAAACAATCTTTAACACAATGTTTCGAAACAACTATACTAGCCTTCCTGTACTGTAATAGCCGACATATGCTGCCCCCGGCGACGAGGCAATCACTGCATACACCAAAGTCAGAGCATGTTGCCCGCTTACATTTAACCCTTTTTTAGATTTTTTAAAAAACACAAAAAACTTGTTTTCAAGAAAATAAAGTTTAAATCAATCAATATTAACCCGTGTACTATACATATACAGTATAATCGTTGTACACGAGTATACTAAAATGGCGAATACATACTGCCCCTTAAACACGGCAATCACTGCATGCACCAAAGTCAGAGCTGGTTGCCCACGTTTGGGGTTGTTTATACAGTAAGTCGCCAACTTTGTTTTAAAATTGCAAGTCAAAACTGCGAGCAAAGTAATAAATATAGTTACTGAGCTATGAGTGAAAGTAGTATTTAACACTGATTTTAAAAAAATTAGATAACTACAAAACATGTCATATTTTTTTTTTCATTTTCTGCATTTCTAGTTTCTGCACAGAATCGAAAACAGAAAAAAATCCTGAAAATTCCCAAATCAAAATTTCAATGTAATTTAATGGTGATTGTGTTTAATACCATAACGATCCCTATTCCAGTTTTTATTCACAATTATAATCTAATTACTTGTTGCAAGTATTGATAACTAGATTGGGAATTTCAAAATTTGAATTCGTTTAAAATTACCGAGCAGAAAATTTTACAAATGGTAGTATCCTGTGTAATTTCTAAAACTAAAAAAAATTAATTTTATGAAGACACGTTTTCAGTTTCAAACTGAACGCAGAATAAAAAAAAACGAAAACGCCGAGGACACTAAAGCCCCAACGTAAATTCATTTTTCTCTCCTCGTTATATCTACAATTAATAAATTGAGATTAAGGCACAAATTGGATGAGAAACACCGTCATTAATCTTGCAAAAGCAGGTGGCAACAATCAACCACGAATTCGTAAAAGCAGATTTGATTTATCATACAAGAAATGATCTGTGATGGTGCAAAGTGGTCGTCAATCTCCTTATGGACGGTTGCGTCATTCTCTGACGCGTTAATCGACGATGAGACGAGTTATCAATCTCGCAAAGGTATAGTTTCATTACGATCGATACCATTATAACCTAATTGGCGATATTAAAAGAATTAAAAAGAAGTTTTTTGATAAACCAAAAAACCCGGGACGTTGTTTTTACCCAGGATCGAGTGGAACGAACGAGCTGCAGATTTTGCAATTGAGTCTACATTCGTTCTTAACGATAACTTATCTTCTGGTGTTTTTTTTTTACCAATTTAGGTAAAAGCGTCATAAATCCAATACGCACATTTTCATTTGAGAATTCTAAATTCCACGTGCCACGAAGAACAAACTACGTCGGTGAGCCAAAATGTTAAAAGTCGTGGTCTTTGAAAAGCAGGTCATCTTGATACCAAAAAGGCCTCGCTAATCTATGCTTTCGTAAGTCGGAAGTAGCATCGTGAATAACATTAAGGGATCTCTGTTTATTTTAATGAAAGTCAAGAAGAGGTCAGTACAAAGTCGTACTGTGAGGCAACCTTGAAAGCAGTGGATGATACCATCGGTAGGTCATCTCTGTTCTTAATCCTGCCGAAAAAACCTCGTTATTGCATCGCTAATCTCCATGAACTGGTTGAACTGAAACGTTGACCGAAACCAGCGCCATCTATGATTCGTTTTGCACAACTGGTAATTGCGCTCAAAGGAGCTGGTCATCTTGCATCAACCCGCGAGTGGCGGGTGCGGTCGACATTGCTCTGCACGGTAGCGCCCCCTCTAGGGGGATCCGTTTTAAAGGATAGGCTACAATTTCAGTGCAGTTCAGTTCAGCTCTCTCAGAGAAGTTAAAGAAATTGTAAAAATAACTAGTGAAGCCGAAAATCGTTTTGGAAAGGGCCGGATAAAATGCGCGAGTAATATGACAATATTCAGGGATTTCATCGTCTAGAAAATATGATGAATATTTGATTGCGGGAAGTGCAATGAACTGAAAACTATAGTCAATATTGAGGCAGTAGTATTGCAGAGAGCATTATTAAATAGTGTCCACAAAGCCTCCATACACAGGTATTAAATCTCACGAAGTTTCTTCCAGGATATATCGATATCCACATAAAAAAGTATAAGATTTACAGGATTTTTACTCTTAGAAGAAAACTGGCATCCATGACATATGTATCTGCATTGGGGTAAACGTTATTCACGATGAAATAATAACCCATGAAGTCTTATGAAGCTAAAGTGTTATGGTAATTGGGTGGTGTATTTAAGGGGTGAAATTACAAGAGATGTTAAAAACCCACAAAATGGCCGAATGTGAACGCCTTTTCTTGCATTTTTTTTTTTAAAAAAAATTATCTCGCCCACCAGCGGCATATGTTAAATATCTGAAGAGTCCTTGGAATAATCACGTAAGAAATGGGGCCAACATACCAAGATCACATTCATAATGTTTGCTTTAATCCCAATGGAAAAATCACATTGAAATGCTTAATGAGCAGCATTTGAATGTGCTCGCAGCCAACTTATTCCTTTAAAGTTATTCGAGAAAGCGATAAGCCCTTGAAAATGCACGCAGTTGCTGAAGAGCCCTCGAAGCCCATTGTCACAGGCTGTGCTACAGGTTACTAATGCCGAAGACTCTCACAAAAGAGCGCTGACGTCAACGAAGTGGGCCTGCTCCAATCCTCGCTAAAAATAATGAAAATCGGAAATTGGATTCCCTGCATTCGACAGCCGCGCCACGCTCTTCAACTGCGTCGAATTTCAACGGCAAATAGACTAATATAGGAAATGCCAGACAATTCCAGTAATTTTAACCGCATTTTTTTGCGGCTCGAGTGCCGAACGAGATGCGGTTTGATGAACGCAATAAGGAACACGTTGTCGCTGGTTTATTGCCACCAATTACATGTACATGTATTTCGTCGTTACAAAGGTGCACAATTAGTCAAATCAGAAATCTTGAATACAATAAACTACAGCAGTACAGTGCATCTACAATTCTCCGCTTGCTATGTGCTTGGTCAGTACAGACGTTTCAAGAAAGGTTCTAAGTCGTGTTTTAATACACATTTTCATATTCGGAATGATTTTCTTCAACTATGTTCTCTTTTGAGATATAACGTATATTATTAATAGCATTAAATGTATTATATTTGATGCAAATTTTTCACTGCATTTGGAAAATACTCAGCATGAATGCAGTACGGTACTTAAAAGTGTTCCAAAATCTGTCCCAAATTTGTTTCAACCTATAATGTTCTAAATATTGATGTGTTACGATATTAATTGATAAAAGTGTTTTCGTGTTTACAGAATAATTTTATCAAGTGGAAGTGTTTTACTTTTTATGTAGTCGGCTAAGTATGTGTTTACAAATGCGTTTCAATGGAATGTTTGGAATAAATTTCTAAATTGTATTCATCTTTTTTCGTAATTTCGTATTTTTTTCTAATGAGAACAACTTTTTTATAAATTCTTCTTTAAGCATTAATCACGAATTTCAAACAAAAAACTGTGCATGAATATATGCAAATGTTATAAAACTATATGTACCTGTACATGTACATTAAGTAAGAAATGTTATTTGTCAGATAACGAAAATGGGTATTCTTTCGAAAAATGAAAGAAAAAGAATGAAAATAAACAGATTGTTTGTTACTTTCTTAGTGCCGAAATAACGTAATAATCCAAATTTTGAATTCACGCACAAATTTCCAGCGAATGAGAAAATAATAGAGATTTCAGGTCACGTACAGTATATTAAGTAGCACTTGCATCGACTTATACAGTATACCTGTTTAGTACTTCGCCAAATACGTTTGCAAGAATGCAATTCTTTGGCAAAAAAAAATCGATATTTAAAGCCTCAAAGCGCGTGCAAAACTTTAATTTAAAAATAAAAACCGAAAACACATTCATGCATGCACCAGTAACGAAATTACAATGCAATACAATGTGTGTCACTGCTGCATTATTAATTTAATGAAAAACGTGCCCCTTTTAAATCGTTACGTTTTTGGCTTTCGGTATAGGGCAGACCATAAACGTCGCGAACGTATAAACAACGCTTAAGATAGCATAGAATAGGAGAAAATTCAGGCAATTAAATGTGACATGCCTCAAGAAATTGAGGTAACATATTCCGACAAAACTTATTTTTAACATGTATTTTTTATTGTAACTTTCCAATAACAACTCTTTGCATACTGTGCCAGTGAGATTTTCCTTCGTGTCCCAACTTCCTCCTGGACTGCAATGACCCCACAATAACGGCTTTAAGATTAAAAAAAAGCTACCTGCACTAACCCTTACACATACTAATTTCATCGAATCATTCTTTCATAATATTCATGAACCATATATGTTGCTGCTACATAGAATAGCTACTCTACATAGAAACAGCTCCTACAGCTACATGTGCAACCCCAAACTCAAGCTGACTCCCCTTAGTGCATTAACTTTCTCTCTCTATAAATCACGAAACATTTTAAATTGAAACAAATCAATTTTGAAGAGATTTTTCAAAACGCGGTTTCGAAATTATCGCGTGGGAAATTTACAAATACATGTATTAAATTAATACTTTCAAGTTATTGCCTTTCGTTATTTACGAAAACATTATCGAAAATATTTCATTTTGTGCAAAAATCTTCGAAAATTGTATCGTAGAGCATCCTTTTAATGCAACGGTTATACGCGTTCTAAATTACTGAGTTGGAAGTGCAAAGTGCTCATTGAATGTGTTCATTTGCCGTAACTTGTATAAATTTCATTGCATTTTCGTTCTATTTACAACTATTTTTGGTACTCCGAAATAGTTTCTTGTGAATTCGAGCTAATGCATTTCTTTCAACTTTTCAATTAGCAATTCCTGATTCATGCAAGACCATGGCAGTCGCTAATTCGAATAAGGTGCATTTATCCCGGCTGAAAAGCAGCCCCAAATGAAAACTTAATTAGAAATCAAGTTATGTAATCTTTTTCATTTCGGGTTTATGTATTTCGAGGATCGGATTATGCTCCTTCAGGAGCGCCCTCGCTTCTCTAGCGACTGTTTACAGCTCCGTAATCCGCTTTTTTATTCGACAGCTCGCTCGAAGCGCGCCAAAGAAATTAATTCCCAAGACAAATGAAGAAAAGCCGGAAGAAAAACTGAGGATTTAAGGAAGGTAGTGGTCTGGAAAAGAAATCTATTAACGCCTTGGCGCTTTATCGACACAGAAATCCGAGCCACGGAAGGCCTGCACTCGGGCCCACTAGAGGAACCAACGAGCCATTTCTGAACGTGGCTCTTCAAGGGCTTTTCCCAGAGGATTCTGGGAAGGGTTTTTGAAGGTGATGGTTGGTCGCCTGCTCTAGGTCAATTCAATTGAACTTCCGAAATCATCACCACACATTACACGGCGGACTTCCGATTATCCGGGGTCGGTTTAACCGACCCGGGTGAAAAAGGGTGATGATCAAACCAACAAAATGGGTATGAATAATAATAATAAAAAGCTCTATTCCTGAATGGAAACAGGCATAGAAGGGATCACTCTTCAGGTAATCACTTACATCTAACCCATGATACACATGCTACAAAAATGCAATACCAACGAGAGATAATTACAGTAATGTCACAGTTAAAGACCTCAGAATGTCAGGGTAGCAAAAGCAATTAAGTTCACTTCCCTTAATTTAGTGTTAAACTCGGAATTTAGGGTGGTCATGGCGACCACCCTAGCAGGGAGTGAGTTCCAAATTCTGCCGACTCTAGGTCCAAAGAAGAAGTGCCGACAGTTCTTAGTTGAAGTGTCCCATAGGAGTTGCTTATTGTGGTGCCTGAGCCGGTTGTTATTTACGTCTTTTTTACACGTAATGTTCATACATTATGCACATATACTGTATGTACATGTACATATTCATTATACACTGTATGTATGGTCACATTATATGTATATGTTTGCCCATATACATGTATGTCCATGTAAACATTTCCATGCACGTGCCCAATTTGGGGTACTGCCCATTTATGTTACCATGGCTCTATGTAATGTAATGAGGAATCCTATTTTACATGAACAATTTCAGGCCCTTCTTAAGTTGAATAGAGACCTCAAAATGCATTCTCTGGGTAAAAATCATTCGCATTTTAACTTCAACTCTGAGCCACGTTGCGCCTTTTAAAAGGGTTGTTATAGCGCCAACGTTTAATTGTGTCACAGGAATGGCACAATTGAGCTTCGTGTGACAGGTATGCGAAACGATAATGAAAATTCAGGTTAATGATTAACGATTTAACGGCTACGATATGATGGGTGAGGCACCTAATTCGTATATGCCATTAATTCGAAAAGCTTATCTTGACAAGTGACTTTTTTCTTGCCAAATTCCAAACAAATTACATGGCAAAATTCCAAAGCCTGGTAAAAAGTTTTTTTTTTCTCTTTAGAAAAGTACAATAAATCCAATCATTATCCCAAAATGCGCCACATGACACGTGTTTTTGGTTGTTGACAGTTGTCACAAATGTAATGGCATCATTGACGAGACACTGGGAATGTTTGTTATTGGCGAAATGTTTTTTTTTTCTTCGCTGAATTCAAAAACCTCAAATTCGTGCTGCGTGCAGACATCCATTTTCGAGTTAATCGAAAAATTCGATTAATAACGATGGAAAAGTAGGAAAATATGTCTGACACATGCTACATTGAATATACCGGCGAAATTCATTAGCATATTATCGGAAATTTCAAAATCAACCTTGCGCTCGACAATCTTATTATCACCTTCTGGGCTGAAATAATTCAATCGATCTTTGTCATAATTTAACATTTGACATTTACAGCTTCATCCTAATATTTGTACGGAAAAAAATGGGAAATTTTCATATTAAAATCGGTAGTAAATTTGTGAAGTATAAAAGTATTTTATTTGGTTAAACATTCTTTCTGCTGGTAGCCTACAGAGCAACAGACATCCTCCACAGTAAACGAAAAGACCAGTATCTTGACTCCGCCCACTTTTACCTAGCCAAGAGCTCGCAGCTCCGCACAGGAATAGTGATTTAGAGTGACTATAGAGATGGGAAAAGTCGTTCACTTAAGTGAGTTACTCACTCCTATTTCACTCACCGACGCGTCGTGAACTACTTCACTGAACTAGCTCATCGTACACTAGTTCGAACCGGATTTAAGTGATCGAACTAGAGTAAACTGTCGTTCACTGAAGTTAACAACGCAGTTCACTTACTCACTTTGAGTGAACTAGTCTTTTTTTCTTCGTTAACTCATGAATTCACTATCGTGTGGCACGCTTCAGTCGTTATCGCCGTTTGAACATCAAAGGTGCCGACACGGAGTGACCCTACTAATCTTTTCGTAATAATGTGGACATTGTCTAAAATCCCAGCGCCATCTACAATAGACTATATTGTATTGTGCACATCTGGTACACTTAAAACTATCTGACTATACCGTATATTGAAGATATGACCACATCTGGGTAGATGACTAGATGTGACCAATTTCTTGCGTGGACAACATACATGTATGTCCCGCTAACATTTCCATACATGGGCAATTTAATTTTCGCATATAGCCAAAATAAATTTCCAAACATGGGTACTATTGGTAATTCCTATACATATATTCATACATGCATGCCATACCGCATATGTATAGCTCTGCATAATGTAGCTAAAGAATTTGTTTTAAACCATGCAGGTTCGCTTAAAAATCGTTATATCAAGACTAACGAATTATTTATCTGTTGTTTATTTGTTTGTCGTTTTTTAACGTTGGCCTGTATCTGCTTCACGAGAGCTAAACAGCAACGCCAGGGGATGTGCCAGCACACTCACCAGGGAATTTTGCCGAATTGGTTTTTGGAAACTGGAGAACACATCGCGTGTTTTCTTGCAAAAATGTCATTTTGCTTCAGGCGACTTCAGCACCACCTAACTTGTTACACAAATTGTGTAACCTTACAAAATAAAACTCTATGCGTTTAGCTGCCACATGTTGTCAACCACACGTTCCTACTGGATATAGTTCTTGTAAAATTATTGGTTTTAAATAGGGAAAAAATGATGTACACTCTGTTGTAATGCTATAAGGAGGCATGACACCACTCGACGTCAATCCTCAGTGCAGAAAACAGAAAGTCGGTTGTCTGCCACCAAAACAATTTCAGACATCGTAACAGCATATATCCATCAGTACGGATGTCTGCTGCCTCGAGTCAACACGGGGGCGCTTTTTTCCACATTGCCTAAGGGATGAATAGTAGCCATGGCGAGTGCGTATCGTTTAAACTAATTAATTCCACCATCTCAGGCTAATCAGTTGCGGGAAGCCATAGATGGGCAGGAGGCTTACTGAAGGAAGCTTATCAGTAGAATATGCTGCTTTTGGGAGCGGAAACCCTAATCCAAACACACTCATATAGACGTTGTTTTCTTCTTCTTTCATAACTGATATGTTTCAATCGGATTCTTCTTCAATGGATGGATCATGGTTACCATGGTAAGCGAGAGCTTAGCATAATATTGCATTAGGGAGAAATAATGTTACGTGAGCTGCGTCGCTGCGTGCATTTGGGAAAACGCAAGACTTAAAACAAGGTTTTCTCGAGGAATTTCACTAAGGGCAAAGCATAACATAGCGGGTCTTAAGTGTTCTAAAAGATACGTTCTAAATTAATTATTCCAAATGCATGTTCAAAGTCATCAAAGAACACATATCCTCCTTTAGACTTCATTGAGTTTTATTAAAGTATCCCTGCGAGCATCATTGCCAAATCATGAAGCCCTAAGCCAGGTTTCGAACCGTTGCCTTCCGATTTTCGTTGGCACAATGAGTTACAACTTACATGTATTCAACTTACTATACATTAAATGCAAACGGTGACTTAGTCCGCGAAATAATGTTTTTAACAATGTATTCAAAGCTTTTTTTCAAGTTAACACGTTCTAATTTTGAAGTATTCTATTGTTAAGTGTATAGCCTAGCTTTGAGGCGTACATTTGCAGTTTCCCAAGAATGTGTTCAAACGTTTTCGTGTAATTATTTCCAACAATTATTTCTGGTATTATTAATTGTTTTCGGAGTTTATTAAATGAGCTGCACTGGAATGTTTGAAACATTTAAAATTGTCGGCACGCTAACTTTAATTCTATACATATAAATCGAAGAACGAGTTTCAAATAGCGCTTTTTGCGCTCCAAACATTTCTAACTTAAATATTAATCGTTTGTGACCCTCGATGACTCCATACCACAACCCTTCGTTCTAGTTTTGCAGTGTTCTGCAACATGGTACATCTATATCTATAAAAGGCAAAACGCCTCCATCTTGGTGTTTACGACTGGCTGGAGGAGTCAGCGGGCCATTCCAAA
>JAQGAO010007315.1:0-11411 GCA_034697705.1 Ommatoiulus sabulosus
CAAATATACAGAGTATATAGATAGATATACGCAGTAAGAAGCAAGTCACTTCGAATTAATTTAGAAAACAGCTTATTAGACCAATATCAACATGACGTAAATTTCCTTTGATATTACTAACAAGCATACGTTCTTTTTTTTCGTAGATGGTTTTTTGCTTCGATGTACTGTACACTAGAAACAGCCATGAATAATAGATAAAAATGCATACAGACTCGTTAAATTTTAATGCTTAACTAAACGAACGTTTTCTCGTTTTTTTTGTTTCATGTTATGAGCAAATAGCTATGAACGCTTATCTAATGTACATGTATAGTAACGTAGTAATGCAATTTTCTAGATTGAATTTTCCTTAGTAACTTCCTGAATTCTCGGATCACATCATTTGCCATTCATTCGTATAGAGATACGCCGCATAAAAAACTCGAATAGGAATTTTTTTAAATAATATTTGTACTACAGGAATGACAACATGTATACATTCGGTTAACCCATTCCACATTTTTATAAAGACAATTTTGCTTCCCGATGGCGTCAAGAAACAACTGTTTGATCCATGAATTTATTTAGCGACGCCATCTGGTATTCTGTTACAGTATGTAAACAGATTTACCAGCTTTATTCAAGATGAACGCACATTCTCAGTAATTACTAAAAATACGGATGTGGTCATACTGAAGTTGAACATAACGTCAAAACTACATTACATGTATTTAACAATTTTAAAGCACGCCTACGATGACGCTTGGTGCATTCCATTGTCTTATAAAACTTTCCTACAGAAAACATACGACTATTGATTTTTCTACATTTTATAGTCGGGAGAGGTTTTGAAATTGAACTCCTGAATGCGTATTAGGCGTATTCTACGAAACAATACGTTCACAAATTAATTCTCACACAGATTGAATTACCAATTCTGATTTTATCAGAACGACATTTGGATAATCGGATAGTAAAGGAATAAGATCCTCGCAAATCCCACGGAGACTTTGGCAGGCAAACCATACGCGCAATAGTGTTCGACAGGGAAGCCGACTTACACGAACCATGCAATACATGCCACATGGTTCTTAGGAAATCGGAGTACAAAAATACCAAAAATTTCCACTTAAACGTGCTCAGATACACCATTTGCCTTAATTCAAAACAGATTATCAAATTCACCAACATGCAAATTTCACGCACTGGGGCCGAATTTTCGACTTTGGCAACTTGACTTTTTCATGAGTTGCCTTGCATTCATTGATGGAATAAAAAACTTCAATCAATGAATGCGAAGAATAACAAAATTCAACCAATGAAAATAATGCGATCATGAACAACGTTGTTACAAAAGTCGAAAATTCGGCCCCCGGTTTAAGTCATCTACATTGCCCACCCTAAAATTCCCAAAAACTCGGGAAACTTGGAAATTGAAAAGTGATGAGCTAAAATAACGTATTTTAGTTATAGTAACCAGCCCGAATCCTAAAAACCATATTGATATTTGCGATTGAAGTGTGCCTAGGAGTTAAAAGTACCTGCAGATAGAATCGAAACAAAATCAACATCTTAAAAGCTACCCATTTTCGGCGGTATTTTTCATTATTATAAATATTTAGTGCGTGATCGAGCTGTGACGTTCCGAATTGTGGGCCTTGAATCGTTGTAGTTGCATCGCTAAATAGCAACTTAAATAACAGGCCACCTTTACTTTTCTCCCCCTCCAACTTCTCCATGTCTTGAAAGTGCGAGTGGATCGTGATTTCATAAACAACGGGAGTAAATAACGGTAACATTGCCAATGTAGTTAAAGACTTGGAAAAAAACTTTTAACAAAACCGCAAACCCCTTCGTAGGCTGCCTTAAAGGTCTATGCACGCTCGGTATTTCCATCCTTATGGCATGCACTCGGTTTACATTTCCACCATATGTCACACGCGCGCGCACATCGAGGTGTAATGTTTGTACTTAGGGAAATTATGGGAGCAATTCTCCGCCATTTTAATACCGCATATTTCCATGAGGCGGCTTGCAGCAGCCTGCAATGTCATTTGAAGAAGAAACATTAAGTTTGTCCCTTAAAAACGACTCTCATTTGGCACCAGGAATGCCTCTAAACAATGGCCAAAGACAAATTAGCACTTCAGAGCGGAGGCAAAAACGTGGCTCATAAGAGAGGGAAAATGCGCGTACGTGACTAGTTTATGGATGCGCATGAAAAGAAGAAACGCAATGATTTACACGCGGCATAAAAAGGACCATAATGCGTGAGAAATTCCTCAAACGACTGAAATGCAGTTGCCGCTTCAAGAAATCAATCAAGCTTCAACTTTCAACTCTGGACGCTTCCAAAGCGGGTGACATTGCGTTGAACGAGTGCGAAGAAACGGAATTGAGTGGTTTAACATTAGCTGCGCATCACGTGACAACAATAAAAGAGATCCTCAGGTAAGTACCACACTCGACTCGTGGTTTGACGCACCTCCCATTTACGAAAACAACGTTATTACCAACTTTTGCGTTTGTCCCGAAACGTATACCATAAGAACTAATGTTAATTTTTGCTCAGAGTTAGGGTAAGAACACGTCGAATGCTTATTGCTGACGCTTATCTCTCGGCGTCTGTAAAGTCTTGTTGCGTCTGCCGTCTTCTTCATAAGCTTACGGCTACAGAATTCGAATGTTCCCGAATACTACAATTCGATTCCTTCTCATCACGCTCAGTCCATAAATTATATAGTTTTTTGTTTGTTTTTTGACCCGTAAACTGACTTATGCCTCACCTTGTAGTTGTACGCCGAGTGGTAAGCGTCAACAATAAGCATTCGACATGTTCTTAAGCATTAGAACTAGAATTGCAATTTTTTCTGTTTTACGAACACAATTGCTTCATTTCTTTTCGCCGTTTTCTTCGAGGAAAGGGGAATTTCCCAAAATGGGTTGGATTTCCGACCTTCCAAGATGGTAAGAATTGAGAAGAAAGAAAACATTGCATCTGCAATCAAAATTAACACCACTTCACGCAAAAAGGATTGGATTAACAGGGCTTAGACCTTCCTGTGAGTTGTGGAAATTGCGTGGAAATTGTAAATTCTAGAAACAAAAAGATTTATTGTACCGATTTTTATTTTAAATCTCAAACAAATACAGGTGCATGAGTGCAGAGTGCATTCTTCTTAAAGCGATTCCCCTCTAGGAGCTTTCTATTTTATGAACGTTTTTGGACATGTACATGAAAAGCGCAAGTCGACTGTATGAATTTATTTGCAAAAAAAAACAACAAAAAAAAAAAAAACTTAAGATACTTTTTTAAGTTAAAGAACAAACCCGGATACTGAATCGGTACTTGAGACATGTCTCATACTGGGTCTTGACTAAATCCAGTTTTTCCCCAGTCAAAACCCTACATACAGTAAATGCATGGGTACATTTCTATAAAACTGTCAGATTTGATGTGCCAAGTGTTAAGGGGAGTACACCTGATAGAAGCTTCGTTCGTTCAAGTGTATATAAAAAAAGCACAAACCAGTCCACCTAGCGTCGTTCACCGCAGAACTATCATCATGAGAAATCCGGGCGCCTTTCAACGCCAAACTTTGCATTTTTTTCATCCCATCCTTTAAACGAAAGCTTTCATAGAGATATGAACAAATAGGAAATGTCATTTTGGGCAGACAAGAAATATCCGCAGCTAGTCGTTACGGCATCGCAAAAATGTGCGCTGCGTTTTGGAACGCACTCGTTGCATTATTGGTCGCAAGAACGTCGTCAGAAAACACACTTTTCACGAGAATTTTAAATGAAAATGTGAAGCGCTATCGGGATTGAAATTTATCCGAGCAACGAAGCCGCAGAGAAATTCTAACGAATGAAGAGAACAAACTAAATTTCATTAAGCCTGCAGGCCTACACTTATTTATGAATGACGCGAAAAGCCTCTTTTTCCTTGGAAAATATATTAGGAATTCCGCGCTTCCGGGGAAAATTGATTCGTGCCTACAATTTCGCTAATATTGCCGTAAAGTGTTAAATCACATTTCGTGGCTGAAAATTGCATTCGAAAATTGACGTTGCACGTCAACCGTACGCGCCACGTCAGTTCGACGCGTGCATTTCGTACGTAATTATCCGTTAAAAATATGGCTTACGTTCGCAAATATCAATCTCTAATTAACTATCGATTCGATTCGTTTATTTTAGTAATTTTTTTTCTTTCAATTTTCAAAACCAGAAAATTGAATGTGACATGAAATTAGATGTCTGTCGAATTTAGCGACTAAATATGACAACATGCATGATGCACCCAATATTTATAGAGGGGCTGACAGCGCCACCTGTAGAAGGTGGCGGACTAGGGGAAATTAACAAACAACAAAAAACTAATGGAAAATAAACACGTATGGTAATCCTCGATCCAAACAAAACCCTTCACAGTGTTTTGCGACGTAAATAAGCATTGTTTAAATGCGATTAAAATTTAATCCATTTGCAATTGCTGATAATTACTTTCAATGCTGTTACGTGCAAAACGTAAACCAACGAAGGTAGACGATTAAAACAAACCTGAAATTAGCAGCTTTCGGGTCCGTAATGAATGCCAATATAGGACATATATCAGACAGCTGCAAATTTCGCTGTCTGACTGCGCATTATAATTGCGCGCAATTAATTCGCAATTTTACGAAAGAGAGGGTGTATAAAAATGCGCCATTAAAATTATGAAATTTGTTAGTCGCCGATAATGACGAGTGGGTGAACGTTTGGACCAATTCCAAGTTGGGGAATGCACGAATACTTTGGGAATTAATAGCGTACGGCAAACTTGAAGGGCTGAGCAAAACATGCAATAAGAGCTACTATGTGTTTAGCGCCCATACTTGGCAGGCAGGCCATAATTATACTGTTGTGCATACGGAGTAACAACACGAAAACGTTTGCCATTGATTCAACTCTGAAATTATAACGCTCGTACGTGCAACGTACAAATGTATCACCTTGAGGGGCGAGCAGATAACTCTGCATGCAACGAAATATATGATAACTCCATGTAAATTTAAAAAAAATAATTTGCACGCGAGCGTAACTGAGTTACTGAGTACAGTCCATAATTCGTTAGCTCCACCTACACGTACATGTACGTCTGCAAAAGTTTGGGTCAAGGTGAGTTTTTTAATTTTCCAAACTGAGTTCACAGTATACGAAATACCAGTATGGGCACTCCGCGCATTCCTCATGTCCATCTTCGCAGCGCCAATTGTCCGACTAGCGGTGGCTAAAAAGAAAATGCGCATTAAGCCACGCCCATCGTAGGCAGCGTCTGCTTTTTCAAAATTGTGATATGTTATGATGCGGCATTTTTCGTCGCTACACTTAGCCAATCGGGCAGTTTTGTGCAACCCTGTGGGTATCTTTTCCTATGTTAATCAAGTGACACATCGCCTACGATATGATCATATCGCGTCGTATCGTTGGGCGTTAATATGCTTAGCTGCCACCGTATCGATTCTTGCGCTGCAGTCAGTCGTATTTTCGGGACATGAGAACATGTATATTATGAAAGGTGCCGACATAGTGACCATACTGGTATTTCGTATACTGTGCTGAGTTTCCGTGCATTGCGTCATAGAATGCGCCTTTTATAAACGGGGGGTACTCAGACAAGAAGTTTTGCTCATGCCATTTTTGGCAGTCGTGCGGTCACGTGGGCAAAATGAATGCGTGCAATAGTTGGTTTAAAAAACAGCGATAATCCCCAATGAATTTTCAAACCAATTAGCTTGTCGATTTTTCATAGAACGTAAAAGGTTCAGTCTGTGTATCCTATAATGTACTATAAAATATTGAAGGTGTAAGCGATGTTGTACAATAATATGTTATAAGTATTAAAGTCATCTGAATCTGCGATGGGTGCACATGTACCGTAAATTTCCACTCCCCCTGTTTATGAATATCGAGCTGCTTTTATTCGTAATCTTTAGTAGCGCACGAAATTCCTTCTTCTTATATTAAGTAATTATGCGAGCGAACTGTCTCGAAATCTCGCGGCACCCGAGGAGCTCGGCAGATGCTTCGATCACAGCTCTGTCCTAAGTATCAGATCGATTTCAATTATAATTAACATGAATTTTGCATTAATGTCGGAGGAGGAGATTTTCGGGCGAGATTTTTAAATCAATTTTCTTCCCGCGGAGTCACGAAAACCCTTTCATTCAAAAGCCAATGATTTCGTACGACTGAGAGAGCAGGCTCAACTTTTGCGGCTGCAATTTGCAATAAAAGTTTATATTATTATCCCTAAACGACTCGGTTGAACTGAGCCAATTTCGTTTATTATTTCCTTATTCCACGCTCATTGCCCAAACCAGTCCTTAACAGTTTCACGCCGACTGTATATATCGCGGAAGAAATGCACTACTTTTTTATACTCGGGCATTAAGGCATTAAAGCATTAAACCAAATAAACAGAGAGAACAGCGTTATACGTAATTGTTGATAGCCATACAGTATTTTGAGCACTTCGTAGATTCATCGGTTAATATATACTGTAGGTGCTGATGACATCAACCACCTCGTTTTTTTGATATAAAATCAATGTTTCATTAACTGCTCGAACTAATGCATATTTCTTCACCACTGTTTACCCTTTCATCCCAGGGGCCAGCTTCTGGGTCATCTAAAAAGTTTTCCTTAAGTCAACAATGCTCGTATTGGAAATAAAACGATAGAATGAAACGAAAAACCTGACTATAGAGCTCGAACGGTGCAATTCTGGTTGCAACAAGTTTCTATCTGATGCTGATCATAATAAACATAAACATGTTCAATGGAAAATGTGATTCATCCTTAATCAAGTTACACGAATGTGGAATACATGTACATTCGCCACCGCTGATTATGCTCAATTTGTTGGTCCTTGATCTTAACTATATCGCCCTGTATCTCTCTTTCCAGTGCAAAGTGCTCTCTGAAGAGCAGTCATGTCTAGTTTGTTCCTTTCCTCCAAGAACACTTTCCAAACCAAATGCAGAGGTTAACGGTTTCCCAGAGCTCTTTTCAATATAGTCTGAAAGTCCATCCAGTGATTTCACTGGGTTAGTAAAGGGAATAGCAAGAATTTGTATCTAATGTTCTATCATCGCATGCACTTGGTTGGATGCTTTGCTCTAGTGGAGCCAGAGATCGTTGGATTGTCGAGCTGATATTACAGCTCCAGTGACAAAGGCAGAGGTAATTTCCACATTTTTATCCTCACCACGCAGTTGAAGCGTTGGGGCTTCATGACTGCGTGACTTCATTATGCTTACAACTACTGGTTTGGCCGGCTTTTCAGGTCAATTATTAAGATAAATAGTCCATGGATGTGCCATGGCGGCCGCTCCGTTTTTCATGGGAAAAGATTCAGATGTCCCATAAAGAAATAACGGGCAACGAGTTTGCAATTTCTAATGCATTCAATGATGACCATAAGACGCATTTCTAAGACAAACGGATTAGTATTAATTTCAAAAATCGTCGAATTAAACATCTTTAAATTAAGCCGAAAATCAGATATCTGGATTTTTATTAAAACTGATTGTTGTTATTTTCTGAATTTTACGACCGGAAGTGATGAAGGCAGACTGCAGTGTTACCGGATACCATTTTCTACTGATCCGGATCCCAAGAGTATTAACGTCTATGGTAATGCCACTATGGCAACAATGTTGTTGACACCCCCTTTAAGAGCCGCCATGACGCCTTTATAATCCATATAACATATAAATGTTGATAAAGTTCTGATATTTCTTATTGAAAATATGTCTAAACAGCATTAAATAGACAGATCATATACAGTATGTGCATACAGCAATATAACCAAAATGAAACAAATTATCGATGCTTGCTATGTACTGTACATGTACTTGCCATTTGTTGAAATACAGTAGTGGTTCTGACATAAGCGAGCAAAACTGGGACACGTCAGCTTAGAATTGTGACAGAACTTGACGGCGCATACTCACGGATAAAAGCACTAAAAGTTGTTTATCTTGTGATGAAATCCCCTTAATGTATTAACCTCCTTTGTGCTTTCAGATGACATTGTGTGCTGTATTTCACTCTGCAGGCAACTCAGCCAATCATCTATATGTCCTTATAGTTGTATATGCTACATCTCCTGAATTTGATGCATAACCCATATATATATAGATATACATTATTAAAGGAACTAACATTACTTTCGAACAAACTGAATTTACCTACATTCAATATAAATTGAATAAAGGTAATTACCGTTATTTTCGTCGAGGAGTGTCCCAGCTTCACTCATGTTGTTTAATAGTCAAAGACTAATTCGAAAATCACTCGACATATTGACATGAATAATGCATATGTAAAATAACATGACATTAAGACATTCATGCCTGTCCACTTCAACACTTGTAACAGTAAAGTATTATCGCAAGTGCATTAATTGTTGTATAAAAACGTATTTCTTACTTTGCTTGATTCAATAGAAGTAATTCTTCCTGTGCCATTTTAACTCTTTAAGCAAATCACCCATTCAAAAGTCTTCGAGAATAGGCAAGGAAATGACTTTTTATTTTTACACAAAGAATGCAACATACATCACTACAAATTAAATTTAATTGCGGTATCATCTAAACTTCTAAAGAGTTGGTTTAAAGCTATACCAAAGTGATCTTTAATGGATCGAAACTTGAGTCTAACAATGTAATCACTACGTTAACTAAATAATTAAAACGCGTATCAAAATAAGGAAGTAAACAGTTTCCTCTTAAGTGAATGAATATGTCTCTTTTTAAGACCCAAGTTCACTCGGCAATGTCAATGACACGTTGTCCCATATGACAGATCTGGGAATAAACCCGGGTCATTCAATCGGCTTTGTTATTTCGGTACATGTATGTTGAGTATACTTCGTCGACTTAAGTAACCTCTTAAAAATGGGAAAGCGCACTGCGATCGAGTTGCTCTACCGCTTCAAGGGTTAGTTGTTAAGATACAGTCGAACTAGGATAAGTGAAAAACCGTCCGGGCAAGGAAAACTGTTGCAGTTATCCTGTTTTACAGGTATGCGGATTTTGCATAAAAGAGCTTAAAATTGTTTAGCTCAGTTCATGCTCGGAGTAATCAAGTAAGCTAGGGATAGCTTAATATTTTATAGTCCCCTAAACGAGTATTTATTGTAACTAAACAAAGTTTTAGAAAGATTAAAACACCAATTTTTAAAACGTGTGAATAATCTGACGACTTGAAATTGTTTCTCAACATCAGGATCGTATCAAGAACATACTGTGTCAAGAAGTTACTACTATATAGTAGGTCTACACTGTATGAGGAAAATACGCTAGCTCTTACTAATGAGGAAAGGTGCGAGTTTAGTTCGTAACTGTGAATGAAAATTTGCATTTGATTTCTGGGATACTTCGCAATAGTAGCCTAAGTAAAAACGTTATTTTCATAACTCGGAAGAGTAAAAATACGAGTTGTAGATTGAAAAACCTCAATTTTCACTTATCAGTGTATAATTGCATACAAATGGTGCCCCTTAGGCTCGCTAAAAATGTTCACTTGTCCAGGTTTTTCATTTAAGCAGCGTTCATTTATCTGGGTTCATTTAACGCACAAAACAGGGCAAAAATGAAGGGTTTGAACATTTCCTTAAACGATCATTTTTTTTTCATTTAAGCGGGTTTCACTTATTCGAGTTCGACGTTATCACAAAAGCTCAGGAAACGAACACACAAGATGGTCAAGACAGTGCATTTTATGTGTACATCATTTATGCACGTCCCCTAAAATGTGCAAATATTATGTCACACTATAACAGTCAGACACAAGTTACAACGTTTTCCAGGAAATTTTTTAATCTCTCGAATGCTCCATTCAGGTGTTTTGCAATTAGTTTGGATACCGAAGGCATCCGAGCTCAGGTCGCAATTTCATTCCGCATCTTAATGCACTTTATGAAATATTACATGAAAATAATCAATACGCTCCGTACTCGCAAAAAAGAAAACACCCACCGATGCTGCGAGCACTTGTACTTATACAGGTTTATTGGTGCAGCCCACTAGGAGCGTGTTGCCAACGAGTTCACCCTTAGGTTCTTTTCTGTCTAGATCGGTCTAGATGTACCTAAAGCGAGGCAGCAAATTGAATGGATGGTAAGTCATATCTAATTTTACAAGTTTCATGAATTTTTTTTCTTTCCAATATTTGCCCTTTTGCAGGCACCGACCTGCAATTTCTTCATTTTAAGAAGTGCTTTTTCTCCACGCTCATACATCAAACATGTATCATGACCAAGCTGGAGGGGTTAATGCACTAAATAAACTCGCATTTGCAAATGGCAATATGCACGGAGTTATCCTTTTTTGCGCGTACTAATCGAGACCAGACGTACGTACTATTGTAAAATAGAATTAGCAAGTATACCCTAGAGATACTGTTTTTTTTCTCTCAATATAATGCACCTGCTCTCAAACTTTCATAATCATCGGTGTATCCCTGCTGGAATTTTCGCCCATTTCATCTCGATGTTTATGCACCCCCATCAAAAAATGCGGAACAATCTATTAGCAAATTGGATGTGGAATGAGTGATTCTCTCGCGCCTATTGGCCAACACAGCCCTGGGAGTGTTTAGGCGAGATGGTAACGAATATGGATTAAAATGGTTTTGTGCGTCGCCCATAATGTCATAAATTTAGTTCTAGTTTTAAATGAAGCTTGCAGGTAAGGTTTATTGCATGAAATCATTCAAACTAAAAAATTCGAAACTAAATGTGCAGCATCGCTTATGCTGAATAAATATGGCATCAATGAAGACCTTTGAAAACAGCACTTGATATATTGCCAAAATATTATGTAAATTTCTCATATCTATTTTTTCGTGCACAAATTTCAAAACCTTGAAATTTTTTCAGTATAAAGTATAAACTCACATTGCTTGCATGCACTAAATTCATACTGTGTGCCTATTTAACAAAAATATCAGCATAATACTTTTAAATAATATTAACGATATTACTATAATATGGCTGAAACTTTCACTCGAGGACTGTTTTTTTTCAGCAGACGCTGACCGTTTATTTCAGCAGTGAATTATGCTTATAATAAAACTATTAAGAACAAATCATATGTGATGCAAAACAAGTAAAATACACGTACTTCTTAACCATGTTTTATTTTGGGTGCTTATCGCTTTTCCACTTATCAGTATCTTGTCTTAAAATCTACATGGAGTTATGATTTTTATCATCTTAGCTGGTCATACATGAGGCAAATTATATGTCGAAACTTCTTTCCAGATATATTATTGCTTGATATTTCCCCGTGTGTTGGCAAAAATTTCCTTCGAAAACAAATTTCCAGATATATTTCCAGAATAGAAAGCGATCCTATTCTGAGCAAGTTATTTAC
>JAQGAO010007316.1:0-11411 GCA_034697705.1 Ommatoiulus sabulosus
TTTGGAATTTAATTTAAAGTCCATGTGTTAAGGACTTTCTCCAAAAACACAAAGTTTTCTGAATTGTGTTTTTTACAACCAGTTTACCACTAAATTTACAAACCAGTTTACCATCAATTGGCAACCAGTTTGCCATCAACTTGCAACCAGTTTACCACCAATTTACAACCAGTTTATATTTTACGATGCGCGCTTTCCACCAGAAATCAGCAATTTCCATCAGGGACTTCAACCTGACCCTAAATGGCATCCTATGACTATGACGCATAGAGTAAATGACACGGTCACGTGTTTGCCTTATTTCTTCCACCTGTTCCTAACTGTCGTTATAGAGCAGGACATGAACATTGGGCTGAGAATGAATAGTCGCATTTGCCTGGCTGATTATTTGCGTCCGATTTGGAGGGATTTCTTCGATTGATCGATGACATGTTGGCGTTGGCAGCGAATCCGTTGCGACGCCATTCGTCGCAGATTCGCAGTCCAATTGGATTTGCTCGTCATTCGCGTCTGTCTCCTTCCCTTCCTTTCAAGCTTAAACACGATTTAGATCTTCCAAAAGGCTTTTCGGCTCAACTACCTTTGGCAAAATAACGTCTCTGCATTTAGAGCCGTTTGCTGTTTTTTATGCCCCCGCCAGCGTATATATTTGGAAGAAACCCACACCAACCGATGAGTGCTTGCGTTTCGGATTTGGCAGTTGACATTTCAACGCGCCGCCAGATGGCTTAGCAGTTTCCGAAACATAAAACATCTAAACCAATTGCTAATGGAAACTTTGAAAAAAGGGAGTATACATATTCAATTTGGGGTCTGAAGCTGCTCCAGGCGCGGAGAAATTGACGCAATTTGGCAATCGAAATTGAAATGGAGATGAATGATATCGATTCATAAATAAATAAAAACCTAGAAACTCGTGCTCAATGATAGCCCGCCAGGAGGCTAAATTAATCACAAAGACGTCATTCTAAGGCTGCATTCACGCTGGAGGAAACATATAGTAGAGGAACTTATTGTTGCCAGGTGTTTCTAAAAACGAACTTATGTAAACAATTTAGGTAACAAATTATGTAAACACTTTTTAAAGGTTCCTCAAAACGTATCTCCAGTGTGGACATAGCTTAAAGGTCAATGAAACCATGTCATGGACGATGTATAATACAAACTGATAAATGTTAATGACAAAACTATTTTAATCAAACTATTTCACCTGTCAGAGATTCTCAGATGAGATATTTACAAATAATGTTGTCAAAACAAGAAAAGCAGTATTTCAGCTCATGCAGGAAATATGTCACGTCCCCGATTTTGAAGTTTTGTTTAACTTCCGTCAATATTAATTGAATTTTATTTATTTGAACGTGATAGTTGTTACTTCATTCTTACACATTTTTATCTTTGGTATGCTATGTTAGTTTCCATCTTCAAGCCCATTTTAAGGACAAGAAGTCGTTATCGAAGCCCGGATATAAATGCAAATGTCGTCTCACATAAATGTTTATGTTGGTTTTTCTCATGAAAATAAAAAATAAGCTCGTATGGCAAAGCTGCAGGTTTTGAAGTCGCGGAAAACCTACCATACTTAATGATAGCCATTTTAACAAGCCATGATTTTTATCGAGTTAATATATGCCATGATGTTTTATGAGACTTCAAAAAGCTCCACCAATAAACTATAGCTTTCTTCTTCTTCTCCTTCTTTTTTATGATTTTTTTTTTCGGATTGAAAGCAACTCCTTCATATCTATCTTGCCACGGTTGTTTGAGTTTGAAATGACTGAAGGAAGTCGAGATAAAAATAGTATACATCTCAGATTTTAGTCTTTTTATGTGTGGCTACTGAGCCTACGCCAGAACGCAACCTCCAACCTTGGGCAAGCTCGTGAAGATGGAGGACATTTTAACTCATCTTCATTCAAATGCTGCACTTATCAAACTTTGTTTCTAAATTAACAATGTTTACATGTAGAATTGCAATTCGATTGCAGACAGCACACACCGATAAAACTAAGCATGTTTTGACCATGATGCAACCAGTTTTCTTAAAACGTTCAACTTTATCAAACATGCACCCTAACATTTAAATTTACAAAGTAAATGCCATTCATGAATGGGAAAGTGCTGCAATTTTTATCGAGGAATTATACATTATTACATACAATACCTTTTTTCATATTATCTGAAGTTTGCTTTAACGTAACATAGCGCGAATGGAATGCTTGGGAACTGAAAAATTCATTCGTTTTAGCCGAAAATTTGTAATATCCGAATTCGGAATTCGTCTTAAACGAAAAAATTAACATCATTCGTCCATACCCATGGACGGGGACCAGAAATGGGTTCGTGTTATCAGAAATTCGCATAAAACGCGTTCTTCTTAAAGAGATTCTATACTGTATTTCTTAATTTTAATTCATATATTTGAGATTCTTGAAATTCTCTTATTTTAGGAAAAAATAATGGTAAATTTACATCATGACTATTTTGGCATAGTTAAAATAATGATCAAAATTGAGATAAATCATGGAAATTAAAGGTTTGCTTTTTACAAAATTCGACCAAATTTATCCTTGAATTTGCAAATATCAAACAATTTCTTGCATTTCTTGAAAATTTGCTCAGGAAATGCTTGTGTTTATGACCCTAGTGATTCTTGCGTTTCGACGATGATATTATCATTATTTATCCATTTTGAAATTAAATAAATATACGCTGTACAAACAATATAGTAATAACAAGGTTTCAGAATAACGTAAATAAGCAACTACAGTAGGGCGGAATACGCAATATTCCAGATGACGGAAGCAGCTTATTGTTTACAGAAAAGTTTCCTAGGAAATGTCACGCATAACTGAATACAAATAGATTTTTCTATAAATCCAGATTAATGATTTCTGATAGCTGCAGTTGAGTCAGCAAACTATTGACTGCAAATTTGAAAGCATATGACATTTTCATAAAATAATTCACGTGTTCAGCAGAACTCGCATGTGACATATTTTCATTTTTTATTTCGGTTAACGTTAGAGCGCCCAAGCTTCAGAGGTTCTCGCGTATTTTGATAACAAACCGCTTTGCTATTTATCCTGGCGTTGACAAATGGAAATCATATCTGACTTTTAGCATGCTTTTTACGATACGGCACAAATAGCAACTGGGTTTCCTGGCCTGCTTTCCCAGCTACTATTTCTCCTCGCTCCACAATTTTTGCACATTTTGCTCTGTTTTTTCAATGTGTATGTTCAACAACAACATTCGAATATTGCGTGAGAATTCAGCCACATCCCATTACAAAATGCATCGTTAAGAACCAATGGTTGCTGAAAAAGGGGTCGCTATAGGACAACAGCAGTCATTTTCCTATAATATCACTTTGATGGCTCAATGAAATATATTTTGAGATATGTAAAGGGAATTCGCGAGGAGATTTATGGGCAAATAGTATCGAGGAGAAGGGAAATACATGAATTGAGAATTTGAAAATTCGAGGCGAAAATATATGTAAACTTTGGATTTCTAATAGACATCATGTATGCCTTTATCAAATATTTACATGTACTTGGTTTTTTATTGTAGTTTTATCCTTGAATATGAGTTGAACACATATTCACACGGTTAACAATAATAGTTTACATGCAGCTTTCACTTGTGACGTAATGTACCAAGTTCTGTATAAAATATAAATTTAAATAAATTGCCAAATTTCCAACTCATCCAATTTCAAAAAATTCACCCTCGCTCTATCTGCATGCATGGAATATTTTATGTTTTTCACATCCAGTACATTTCAGTGTCATTCAGAGTATATTAATATTGCTAAACTTCAGGTAATATAGTATGTTTTCTCAAATTTACAATTTTATTTCCTGCATTTTGGTCTAGCTAAGTTTGTTTGAATTTTTCTGCTGTATATAGTATGGCTTATTTATACTTGGTTTTTCTTAGCAGTACTTTTCACTATTTTCGCTTAGTTTCCTCTTATTTCTAAATTGTTTCCATTATATAGCATTATTTTTGCTCATTTGGTTTCGCTTACGGTGCAAGTTGTTGTCATTCTAAGATGTTTTTGGTCCGTTTTTTGTGAACTTAATTTGGCTTTTAAAAGAATTTACACGATTTTACTGCAGCTATTTCCACGTATAACATACACCAATCACATCCTGTCTGGTTTCTCTTTTTTCTTAAACTATTCCTAACTTATTCAAGGATTTCACTTTATCGAGTCTGATTTTTCTATAGATGTTCTTTTCAGATTTCCGAACGATTTTCTAAGAAACATTTTTTTTATAAGTTTTTGGGTTTCGTTTTATTTTTTGCAATTTCACCGACTTGTGCAACGGCGGCGCGGCGTCAGGATTATTCGGATGTAACCTCAATATAAACATTAATTTACAGAATGAAAAAAAAATTGAATAGGACACACCTTTTGATCTGACAGTTCAGCGATATTGTATGGCTGCACTAAATTGCTCGTGACGTCAATCGACAATAAGGGAACAAAGCGTCCCATATTTGCCCTGGTCCCCTCCACGTGCTGGAAATTTCGGTCGATATTTCGACGTCATTCAACTCGTTTGAAAAACCGTTGCTCGGCAGATGGTTTATTATAATATTCATGACATATTTGCATTCAAATTCAATTCTTTGTCAGAAACAATCGAAAAAGCTGGGCCAGGGCTTCCATTTATTTCAACGACTCTTTACATTAAATGCAAGTTTGACATAAACACACAGAGCTTCGTGCAAAATTGGAAGCAATAAAAAGTGACGTTTCGGTCAACTTAAATTTACTGCAATTTTCAGGGGTTCCCGGAAAGACAGACTCGTGCCTTTTGTATGTAACTTTGTATGGAATGTTTCGCAAAATTTGCACAGCATGCATGTAGCGCACTAGCATTAATATACATGTAGTTTATGAGAAACAAATATATAATATGCATATATTTGCTTTTCTATGTAGTTGTGAATAGTCAGGGAAAACATTCGAAAATCTAAACTGATGAATAAAATGCTGTATATGTAACAGTATAAGCAGATACATACATGTATACAGTATAAGAATAAGATCACATATATAACAGCATAAGAAACATTATATCACATATTTTGATAAAGGCACAGCACATGACTATATGATGCGTTTTTCTTTTCATTTCAAACGAAAAAATGCATAGAATTTTTACTATTATACATATATTTTATAGTATAATATACATTTATACAGTTGTTATATTGTTTTAGTTTTATTGTATATATATTAATTTTGTTTTAATATTTCTATATTTTATATACGGTATTACGGCATATAAAAATGTGAAAAGTCTCATTTATAGTTTTATTATTTTTATATTTCCTGTATATAATTTGATGAATCCTCCATACAATGTAAGTTTTCATTATGCGTTGTTACGAAATGAACACAATTTAATGTATTTTCAACAAAAAACTAAAGTAAAAACAGCAATCATTAGCTGCATGGCTGAATGCATACAGTTAACTTACATCCGGAATAGAAATCCCTATGAATTTTTTTTTTAAAAAAAATACACACATGTACTGTACATTTATAGTTATAAACATATTCCGCGGATTTCTTCTACATTTAAGAAAAATTACAAATGCACCGAGAAATAATTTCATCTACAATATCATCTGTTCTTGTTATGAGTGCAAAACCATTGTTCAAAAGGTCGGTAGAGAAAATTATCAACATGTTTACCGACTGTTGCGAGGCCGTATATAATATTGGAATTTTATTGGTAAAAATCCGACAACAATAGCAGAATTTATTGGGACACCTCGTAAGGCAGCTTCCCATAAATCGCGCGATAGTGTTCGCGACCGGAAATGAATAAATTTCAGCGCTGGATATAGAGGGAGTATCGAGAGAAGCTTATTTCCATAAGCATAAATAAACATGCGCTAGCAAAAGCTACAAATTATATTTTTTACTCGAACGCACTTCTTGAAATGACACGCAGAAGCGAAATAAGAAATTTTATGACCAACTTCTTCTATGCATACGGTGGCGCATGTTGATTTATAGGATGGATTTCTCCGTAAGCAATTCTTAGAAGGAAGTTATCTTTTTCATCCGACGGCAATGTATTTACGGTTCAGAAATCTATTTCGTTTAAAAGCAGCGAAAGAAATTTCGACTATCTTTTTGAAAACATTGCAGAAAATTGACGAGGACTTTCTGCGAAAGATAACAACGAGCGCCTGAATCCATGACTGGTTTGCATGGCAACATTTTGCCTAATCAGCGCATGGTTGCTAATCTGGGAGATTATGACCATAAGAGGATAATTAAATCGCGGCATGACCAGCCAAGCAGCTGATAATTAAAACGCCTGATGAATAAATGTCAAATATGGAACTGGTAAAAACAAGTTTTAAAGAGATTAAATTTAATCGAGTTATAATTCATATAGTCATAGTTGGAGACTTAATAATTGATAGGGCTACTCGGGCAGAAGCTTTGGGAATTGGACTTTTGATTGAATTGCAGTTGTAATTAACACGTTGATTGGTTTAAAAAATCCACTCAAAGTTATCACTGTTTTTTAAACCAATTATATGCATTCCTTTTGTTCAGGTGATTTCACGACTTCTAATGTACGATTCTTAAAACTGTCCGAGTACCAGTCATATTACAATATATGAAATATTACAAAACACAGCAAGATTTCACGTGAGAAAAATCAGCAAATTCATTGATTTAATTAAAACCCTCTAAAGGTGTCAGCTAACAACTGCCAATGTACGATTCGTAAAGTTTCAGTCAGAGTATCATTACTATTAAGATCCGTCAACTATTATAATAAAAGAAAGAAGTCACGTGAGCAAAATCGACACGCTAATTTTTTTAAAAAATCCTCGCAAAGTTATTGCTGTTTTTTAAACCAAAGATATAAATTCCTTTAGCACATGTGACTTCACGATTCGAAAAGCTTCTGTCTGAGAACCATTAATATTACAATAGATGTAAGATCATAAAGAAGTGATTCTATCACTCGCAGTTTTTCAAATCAGTTTCAAAAAAACATGTACATTTCATTTCTTTGACAGAATTTTCGCCATTTTCACAACCTCAATTTAATTTAAACCAGCGCTCAAAAATGTAAATTGGTCAAAACAAATTTCAAAAATAAAAATTCATGTATATATGCCAATAACTGGTTAATGTAGCCTTGGCTTAAAGCTATCGTTTTTCATTGCTGCCTAATTTGGCTTTTTTGTACTACGGTACATTGTTTATGGTAAATATCAAATTAAATTAAGAGGAATAACAGATTTGTTGCAAGCCTGAATGTCTGCTTAAATTAGGGTAAAAATGCGTTAGTTTAAAAGAAGCTCGAATATAGGTCACTGAATGCCCGATTAAACCGAAACCATGTGGGCAAATATTTGTACCCACGAACATAAATAAGCATAATGCCATGTTTAAGTGAAATTTCAAAATGCACGTACGTGCCAAAGTAATTTTGTGGCTTTCTCCTCTGTGTAAAAATTTCAACATAAATTCTTTTTCGTTCTAAAGAAGAAAAATAGAAAAATTGGACAGATGAATGTCTTCATTTACTCAAATTTATTCATCTACTTGTGTTTTAAAACAGCAAATAAACACAGAATGTAATTACGAAAGCGTGAACCTTCATGACATTTATCTCATGAGGAAGACCAATTCTTAAGTGAACATATTTTTATTTTTCGAATTGGAGAAGGAAAAAAAATTACCACAATTCAAATATAAATATTCTTTTGCTAGATTTTTAAGTATTTTACTGTTGGAAAGTTCATAAATATCTCATGAGGAAGACCAATTCTTAAGTGAACATATTTATTTTTGTTTTTCGAATTGGAGAAGAAGAAAAAAACGAAAAAAAAAATTTACCACAATTCAAATATAAATGTTTTTGCTAGACTTTTAAGTATTTTATTGCTGAAAATTTCATAAAAATCGTAGTGTTGATCAGCTGTAGTACGATATTTGTTGAAATTTACAGGATAAAGCACTTGTACTAGTTAACATACCTGTAAATTGAAAAAACGATGTGTAAAATAAAGAACAATTAGGCCAAAATAACATTTATGAAGGCGAGACTTGTTTATTTAAGCTCTAGGTTTCGGCCAAAATATGGCCTTCTTCAGGAGCTACATATAAAAACGAGTGAAAATTAAAAAAAGGTAATTTTGGAAGACAGAATATTTCACATCATACCTCTATAAAAACAAAATCATTTTCGAACTAAAATTGTACCCATAAGAATTTTCATGAAACTCACGTTATTAAAGCCCATGATATTTAAATATCTGAACTCAATAATCACATCATTTACTAGCAGAATTTACACTAATTACTGTATATACATGTAAGAAATACCCATCAATAACTATAAAATAACTATACAGGAAAGAAATGCGTCTCGCCTTCATAATTTTCATCTTACCCAACCACTTGAGGAACCAAGGAACAAAACAAAACATTTCTCCAGAATTATTATGACTTACAACCATAATACATCGACTGATTTTCCGTATATAATATACATGTATCAATTTTGAATAACTTAGCAAAAATATTTTCTCAAATTTATCTCAAAGCCTGAAAGCTGCAATTTTTTTTTGCCATTTCGTAAATGTGCAACGTACGTTTCGCCTCACGCACTCTCAAAATATCCTCGTCCTCATCCTTGCACCATGCCCACGTATGACTTAACACGAATGTATCCTTCCAAGCATAAACATACAATGTCGCCGATATGCAATGATACGAAAACCATAAAAAAGCGTATCTAATCTACCGACGTTGAAATTTCACGTTGTCACGCAAAAATTGTAATTTATTAATCGGTTCCCATTCGCCCTGCAGAAAAGCCATTGAGGGTTGAGGAGGATAAATAGAGATAAGGTTGGGATAAGTGAGGTTCTAGCAACTCAAACACATGGCTGGCGTAAGTGCGCTCGGGCATAATTAGATTGCGCAATTCTCGTCGAGGTGACTTTGTCGAATTAGTCAAATTCGGAGCATTTTCCAGCCCGACTCCCTAATTGGCTTTGGCTTCGAAGTGCAAAATCTTGTCTCCGGTCTATCCAATCCTGGTGAGCAGTTTAGCAGTTAAGTGTGATGAGGAGGTGGCGCTGCTGTTCCCCTCCTCCTTCGCTGCATTTGTTTAAGGCTCGCCAACCAAAAACGTTACATAAAATGAGATTTTGTAAAGCATCTCCCGCGCGGATGTATAGACGTTATCAAAACGACTTCACTAACATGCTTCCCAAACTCCAGATCACTTTGCCAATAAAACTACTTCAATCGCAGTCGCCCGTTCCCATGGTTACCCAACGTCTTTTCATCTCTTATCCATCTCTTCTGGTTCATCTTCTCACGAGGGTTTTGAGTGAAACACGGAAAACAAATCCTCAAAAGCCTACTTTTTTTTTTCGTAAATTCGAGCCAGGGACATGGATTTTGAGCAATATTTCACCTATACGTTTCAGGAAAATTGAATCCCGTATAGCGTTATGTTATCAAAACCGAGCGAGTAAAAGGCATTTGCTCAGTTTCACCTACCTAAGACTTTACCTGGTTGACTTTAGGGGCACTCAAACCAAAGCTTTGCGGATCGCACTGTTGCATTCGAAGTCACGTGTGTAAAATCGACACAATTGGGTTAAAAAGTTCGCCCATGCATTGACTTTACACACGTGACTTATGACTGCCAAAGTACGATTCGCAATTTATGTCTGAGTACCTAAGTACGATTCGCAATTTATGTCTGAGTACCTCTATTGAAAGAATACCTGCATCTGACGAATTACGGTCATGGATAAATATTTCGTATAGCCTGAGTGGCTAAAATGTAGCAATTTACTCCGAGGCAAAAGTACAATTATATTGGAGCAAAAGCTTCGTTAAATTAATAATTTGTCCACGTCAAACTATAAGGTAAATGTATCAATAATAGAATTAAGCTAGAAGCAGAAGGCTTTGTTGGAAGCAAACGTGTTTGCACAGTTTCTGACGAATAAGAGGTTGCCTGTTTGATCAAATAAAAATCGAACAAAAAGTAAATACTTAAATTGAAAAGATAGAATTGAAAGTATTTGCTCGAAGTCAAAAGTGAAAGCAAATGAAATTACATCGTGCTCGCTTTTAAGTGATTAAAAGCTTTTGCAATGTCCAACAGAGGCAGTGGAACAAAACTTTAAAAATAAATGGTATAGACGTGAAATCAATAGCGGTACTCAGATATAGGTTTTAACGGATGGCACTTTGAGCAGTTTGGTTTAAAACAGCAATAACTTTTGAGTGAATTTTTTAAACCAATTAGCATATCGATTTTGCACACGTTGACTTCACGACTGTCAAAGGTGCCATACAGTTATGTAATGATAAACGACTAAATTGTACAGCATACACTTTACAGATCGCATACATGTATAATCATTTCATTTGCAACCTGTTTCGCAATATTTGTCTCATATATTAATGACATCAGTACATTTATTATTATTGAATCACCATGTTAAGCTGTCTTGATAAGTTATTCTACAAATGACAGTAAACACTGGCGCATCTGAAGTTGATTCCTAAGTCATTACATTTATTTCATTTATAAACTGTTTCGCAATATTTGTCCCATACAGTATATTAATGACATCAGTACATTTATCTTTATTGAAACACCATTTAAAGTGTTTTAAGTCATTTTAAGTTATTCTACAAATGCATGAAACACCATTTTAAGCTGTCTTGATGAGTTATTTTACAAATGACAGTAAAAACTGGCGAATCTGAAGTTGAGTAAACCCCACCTGATCGATGCATGGTTTTGCTCCAGAGTTCCAGAGGAACCACATAGCGTAACCGAAGCCGCGAGAAAACCTTGACCTGACCGGGCTCGATCGTATACTTGGAAGAATATAAATTTTTTCGCTGTTAATGAATCGCGGGTTATCCAGTCAAGTTGAAACAATGGGCAACCAGTATGCCAACAATGCGGGATATAAAATAACGAGTGTTTTAAAACTCGGTTTAAGATTTTATCCGCATTGAAAGTGCCCTGGGAAAATTGCGCAGGCGAGGTGATAAAACAAGTGATGAGGCAGCTTTTATCGTCTCACTTAAAAACAAAGGAAGTTACACAATGGTTGAGATGACGCAGAAATATTTGCATTTGCATATAATTGCTTAATGTTTCTAAAGCTGGTCATACACGATGCAAATTATATCCGGCTACTTCTCTCCAGCTATATTATTGCTTGATATTTACCCATGTGTTGGTAAAAATTTCCTCTGAAAACAAATTGCAGGATATATCTCCGGAATAAAAAGTGATCCTATTCTGAGCAACAAATTTACGGAGAGAAACTGACGTCATGGGGTTTACAGTCGTGCACAAAAGTTG
>JAQGAO010007317.1:0-11410 GCA_034697705.1 Ommatoiulus sabulosus
TTGGTCAGGGAATTTTGGATTTTAGTCAGGGAAAAGTCAGGGAAATTGAAAATGAAAATTGTGTGGCCACCCTGGTTATCTGGAAAATCGATTTGTAATAGAAGGAATGAAATGACTCAGTAGATTACACTTATTTGCAATTTCCATATTTCTACTTTATATCCCTTCATGGGAACTAGTTCATGCTCATGCAAAGAGCCCGAACAAAATGAATAAAAAAAGCTGGCGAAAAAAAAATTAATAATTCTTTCTCGTACTTCATCGTTTGTAAGAAAAATGAGAAAATGTTACATCGTTTTCCTATTTGTCGTAATATACTGTTGCTTTAATCGCGTGAATCATTTTAACTGGTACAAAAAAGGAATATCGTATTTTAGTAGTTAACTCTTCCAAATGGTGACATTTCACTAGATCGGGTGTAACTGCATGATATCTGTTAGGACCACTATGTGAATAGTTATACCATATTTAAATTCAGTGAACGTGGTAGTATGACATTAGAAAAAATAAAGATAAATTCGTAAATGGACATGCATGTTTGCGGATCGTGCGCGATTTGATCGAAAACAGGGGAGTTCTCCCAGTCTGTCATCAGATACTCCTCAGGATTGAATCCCACTCAATATTTGATTGATGGGGTAATAGATGAGATACGCCTTTGCAAGAAAATATCAAAATTCCTCACACAAAAAATTTCGGTGATAAGTAGATTTTGCAAACTATAAGAACTAGCCTAGCTCAATAACGTGAAAGTAAAAGGCAAGGAATTTGAACTCGGCCTAAGCTTAATTTAAATTTATTTACTGTATGTCAGTTTCTTTGGCTCCAACAACTGAAGCATTGATTTTTATAACAAATTAATTTCTATATTATCTAACATGTTTACTCGTTGTCAAAATTGTCCTGCTTTTATTTTACATATCCTTGCTTGGGCAAGCGTTATGGGTGACTTTGGTGTTGCCAGCGTTAAAATGTTTTTTTTTTTACCAAAGAATTATTTACTTTATTAGAACCACAAGTAAGCTGCAAGACTGTCTGACCCACCTCACTTAAATGTTTAAGCGGTATGGAAAGGCCAAGGGCCACTAATGTCCTATTACCAAATTTCTTCAGAGCATATTTGGTAATAGAAGCACGTAAGGCAATTCTCGATTGCCGGCAGCTTCGCATTCTCACCTCTTTTTTTTCGTATTGAATAGCTGAAAATGTAATTGCAAAAATAATGAATTGTGGATTCAAGGAAGTGCAGTAGTTGGTGCTCCTGTTGACATGCATTTAGAATTAATTTTGAAGGCGGTCATAGTATTGAAGGTTACGCTGGTTACGAGAACTCACCTGTGACTGGTGAGCATGGGTGAAGTGTGCTGAAGGTGGTTAACTCGTGAAAAATTGCTCGCTTCGCCGGTCCAATTTACAGTTGGGATTGAAAAGATGCACCCGGAGAATTTTAAGTGGGAGTTTAGTCTTCCTGGAAGCAAGTTTGTTGTTCCTTTATGCAACAGGTATATGCACCTGCTGGAGGAAGTTGAAACATTTGCTGGAAATAGTTCATTGAAATGAAGATATTTCGAAATGATTCTTAATTTCAGCAAAGTTCATCATTACGAAACTATCTAGGAAGGAATTGAGAAATTGGTTGGTAGATCAAGGAACGAGCCACTTGCCACCATTAAAACGATACAATTAAAATACTTTAGCTGGTGAGATTCTAAAAGGGGGTGCACATTTTCGCAACAGGCTTTTGATTCCAGACAACATTAAAAAAAATTGTCAAAATCTGACTACCTTTTGTATAAACTTAATTATTTCGAAACTTGCCATTCTATCACAATTACAAGTTATCGCAATGATCTCAAAACTATTTAACGTTGAAGTGGTAATTTGCTTATCTGTTTACCTATTACTGGCATTGGGTGTTTCCAAGAATTAATTTGGACGCAATTCTAATGAACTCGTTTAAGCCTCATTAAACATGAACTGGATTTAACGCAATGCAAGCGTTGCAATTCGAAGATGATATTATGAACAACTAACTGCACAACCGTGGCTTTCAGCGTTTGTACAAACAAGAAGCTGAAAATTGCACTTGAAGAATATATAATTTCCCCATGCTTAGTTAGCAGTGTTTATAACCATAAAATGTTAATGTTGAACAATGGAAGATCCAAAATTGTGTGTGGATTGCATATTTGTAATAGGAATGCGAACGTTTGGCTGATGTGTTTAAATTTAAATTTGGTTGCCTTGTAATTTTTTTAATGTTAAAATAGTTATTTGCTTTTCTTCCCTGAATAGCTGCCGATAAGCCAGATTATGGCCTCAACGAGATTCCAAGCCTGAAGAACATCAAATCCAGATTTGAGGGCGCTGAAAACGAAAACGGACACGATACATCGCTGGAAACTGTTCAAGTTCGTCGATCGGAGAGCATTGTCAGCAAAATGGCAAAGTGCGAAACGAATATTGACTTTTGTAATAATGTTTATGAAGAACAGAGCTTAATGCGCTGTATTTTTTTATGACAGATTCCAGGGATTAGAATCGCCAGAAAATGGCCACAATCATGACGATTCATCGTCAAGCGATGAGGAAAATGGTGATGACAATCCAGAAGTCAGCCGGGAATCAAAAAAGAGAGAGAAGGTAATAGGATGATGTTCTTGCTTCTATATTTGTACAGTCACATGCTATTTTTCAAGGACAAAAAATTCTGAACGTTGTTGTGGTGCTATTGCATTCTAATTATGATTTATGGAAGTGAGTGCTAAGTAGCTATTAGTGTCACTGTGCCAGACGCTGTCCATTTATCAGTCTTTCAAGCTAGCCGAATGGCAATTTAACTGATACATTCTCTCTTATCCCTGAAGCCCTTGCAAATCGAGATAGAAAATAAAGTCCATGAGGAGGAAGTAAGTGCCAAAAACCCTTAAAATTTTCAAATATTCTTCTTCTTGCACCCTCTTATTCAACCGATTTTTTGTGGGGTCTGACTTCTCATTCCAAACTGGCAATTTGGTCTTCACTGTTTATTTTACTTTATAATTTTCTTTTGTGTGCATTTGTTTCAGACTATCGTTTATTTTACTTGTTTGTTAAATATTTTGTTCTATGTGCTTATGTTTTCATTGTTCTTCAGTTTTAAACTTTTTATTTCTGAAATATTAATATGGTGTTTACCAATTTACTAAGAATGAAATTGCAAAATGCAAGATGTATTCAATAGAATCAGTTTTGAAAAATGGCCTTCAGGAACTTGTTGTGACACATGTTTTTTTGTTTTTTTGGCAAGTTAAAAAAACCTCAAAATTGATTCCTTATTTGTGAATAGCATTTTTAGCCGTTTAATAATACCACATGTTATCCTGGTTTATGATTGGTAGTTAACAAACTGTTTCATCTTGAATTTTAGAGAAAATTTATTCCAAAATATAAAACTTCATTCTTTAAAATCTTCAATAAATGGTAATCTCCATTGTAATACATTGAATGTTGCAATATCTATTAAAATACATCTATCTTTGGACTGGCCTCCAGGTTTATGTTTTCTTCAACTGAATTTTCCAATCTTTTAATTTCTTATTTCTTTGCATTTTTTACCTGTCATGTCCTTTTCTAATTCTTAAGATGTTCACCATTGCACTTAGGTTGTGTTTAGTGGAATGACTGAACTGAAAACTCAGTGGGAGTCTGGAACATCTCCCACCAAGGAAGAGCGAGCCAGAGAAAGACAAGAGGAGCTGGCCAAGCTACGCCTGCGGATCTGTCATGTACGGTTTCAATTTCGTGGATTTCTTTTAATTGAAAATAAAGAAAAAATGGCCTGCTCACTGAAGTGATGCATTTATTTTTCAGGGAAAAGGAAGCTTGAAAGCCAAATACGAAAGTGCATGTGAGGAATCTGGCAAATCTCCAACCCGTTATGAATCTGTCGACTTAAATGGCGACACCCGCACAAGTTTTATTAAGGAGAGGTTTGAAAAAGGCGATGTATCGAATGAGGATGAGTTTGAAAAAGTGGAGAAGATTCAAAGGGAGAAGGAAGAAGATTTAAGTGTATTCAAGGAGCATGGTAACGAATTCAATCTTACACTTGCAAATAAGTTGAATGCTCTCTTCATTTAGTCTTCATTTAGTCTCAAGAAATTGACTTGATACATGTAATTTTTATTACACAAAGTTATTACATACATGTAATAATGTAATACATATAATTTTTCAAAAATGCGTTTTAACTTGGATTTGGCAACAAAAAAACCATGATTTTTTTTATTATTATTTCAGGTACTGCTAACGATGCACGCAGCCTTTTCAAACAGATTGATGCCACTGCTGTGAAGACTGTCACATCATCCACTTCCCCAACTGGTAACGTGAAGCGCTCGCCTAGCATGCGCTCTCAATTTTGCGTTCAACAATCTGCAACAGTCACTGATGGTGAAATCGTGAAATCTTCCGATAAAATCGACGACGACATAATTGCGCCAGTGGATCTCACCTCAAAATTCAAGTTCTTTGAAAATTATCAGGTTAATATTCAAGTATAGTGCTGGATAACCCATAACATTTGACTTCTTTCTTACTTTCTAATCATTTTTCACATTCAGGACATTCAAGGAACACCAGAACGCAAGCGATTTACTATCACGCCTCCACGCGAACCAGTCAAGGAGGAATTGCCAGAAACCGAAATTATGCGGGATCCGACTATAGTCAGATGCTGCGATAAGGATGAAGAGGTTATCGTAACTGACACTGCGCGTAAAATGCTGAACAAGTTCAGAGAGCTCGAAATCCAAGCTGAACGAGAAGAGATTCCAGCTGGTCCAAAGCCATTGAAGCGCATCACGCCACCCAGAGAATTCACAAAGGATACGGAGTCCCCAGAGCCCGAACTTCCTCGTGACCCCAACATTGTCCGAGCATGTGACAAGATAGAGGACGATTTCCTCATCGAGGCGCACAAGGCAAAGAGCTTGAGGGAAAAGTTTGAACACTGGGAAGATCTGGAAAATGATGTGGAGAAGGAGAACCGAAGAAACGTTGAGGATGACGGTCTTCAGTCTTCCCCCGAAACTGCTAAGAACCTGAAAGCCAAATTTGAAGCGTTGAAGGAGGAGAGTGAAAGGCCATTGGAGAAACCAAAGTCAAAAATCAATAGGTTCATTGTAAGTAATCCCATTACTTTTTCTTGATTTCTCAATTTTTGCTTGCTTTGGAATGCGAGTGGAAATTCAAGATGATGATGTGAGATTGTATAGGATGTCTACCACTGGCCCTAAATGTGACCATTCATTCCTTGACATTTTGTTAACTTGTTTGGATTTGCATCATTATATAATTTATCAACCTGATGTATAAAAACTATTGTAGTAAAAAAAGTCCAGTTCAGAGATTGGATGTTGCCTAAAGAAAAAAAAATTTCCTTTCTCGTATGATCATCTTAGCAATTTTTATCTTCATTTTATCATAAAATGCTTAAGAAAACCAACTTTAAACAGCTTTCAAACCTATGCTAGCGTTTCAGTTTGCATGATACAAAGTTTTAGTGCTCGGTTGTGGAATTAACCAAGTAGTCTAAAGTAAAGCAGGCATGATTGTGGCCTAATAATAATAATAATAATAATAATAATAATAATAATAATACTTAGTGCGTAATCAAGACATGAGCTGTCTTTAGAATTGCTGAAAAGAATTGAGCTCGTAGTTAGTGATTTTTTTGTGACGTTTGTGTTATTGTTACGCATCGTTCCACCCAGAATTCGACCCAAATGTGACTTGCAGGGTGACATCATGATTTAGTCCACAACCAAATATTATTTCCATCTTGTTTAAAGCTGCTAAATGTTAAGTTTGTTGCGATCATAATGCAATTGGGAAGTTTTAGCAGATTATTTCATCGTTTAAAAATGCAATGTGTATGCAGAAAGAAAACAGCCTAAACTAGAGGTCTTTTGTTGTAAATTTTGTTGTTGAAATGGAAAATGAGCCAGTCGGTGACAATCAACGTTGGAGGTGCTGCATTACTCTTCAATGATACAATTTTGAAATTTTATAACAAGCATATGGAGTTGTCAGATATTTGGGGGAATGAAATGTTAGTAAATCACAGCACAAGCAATTGAGAAAGTCAAAAACATATTTCGAATTTCTGTCATTGTTGTCAATAGTTTTAGCTATATCAATTTTAGTTTCACAACCATTGTTCTCTATGACAAATTTTCAAAATAAAAGTAGCTTATCATATTACAAATGTTTTTATAAGCAGTATCAAATCTCACTATTTATATTTGACTTTAATCTTTTTAAAGCTTCGCAATTCGACTTTTTTAAAAATATATACAGTAAATATAATTAAACTATCGTGGAATTTGACTGAATTTTCTAATGGCCTAAAATACGTCCTTTTTTCCTTCATTATGTTTCTCAATTTTGCACGAAGTTGGATGCTATTTAGATCTCCAAAGTGTGCCCGAAAGAATTTCTGCTGACACATTTCCCCCACATCTTGTAGCATTCGATGTAATTTATTAATAATAATCTTGCTAGCTTGTGAATTGCACTAACGATGGCATTGCAGTGGATTAAACTGCTCCTGATTAATCGATGCACAGCCTACTTATGCTGAAGAATGATCACTAACATGGCCACTGCCCATGCATTCATTGTCATGCTGGCAAATGTTTCTTAATCGGAGGCGAATTAGCCATTCAGTCTGCAGTGTTTAATTGAATGACAAGTGATACATGCTTCTTGCATGTTATTAGGAAGTGTAACTTAACAGCAAGAAGCAGTAGCGACCTCTGGAGCCAATTTCATCCCATCGGAGCTTAGTGCGTACGCTTCTGTGTAGTCTGCATGCAACTGATCTTGCTTGCCATGGCCAAGATTGGCCCGGAACATTCGAGGACTAACGTAACAAACCAGTCGTCAGTCAACAGGAACAGTGTTTTTGGACTGAAAGTGCGCCATTATCTGCTTTTCTTCTGTAGTAATATCCGCCTCGCCAATAAGTGGAGAACGTGAAAGCCAGCTAGCGGCCAGGTTGGCCAAATTGCACACTTCGTATAGTGAATTCCATGATGTTGCATCAGAAATCAAATCACAAAAGAAAATTCCTTCTCCTAATCTCACCAGCGTGGATATCTCAAATGCCTTCAATATTTGCTGTGGACTTTGTGATGTAGTTAACCAAGCAGTGCTTAGAAGGCCATCCAGGTGCTGGCAAATGGTGACGTGTCTAGGAAGGCTACGTGTTTATATTTTCACCGATTTTTTTCTCTTTTTTGCTTCCTTTATTACTTAACTTGTCTCTCGTAAAAGTGTTCTGTTCACCTAGCATCCCATTTCTAACATTATGTCCTAGATATTTTTTATATCAATGTTTGTTAGAAGTTTATTAATCAATATTTGTTTGCCTTTTTCGTAATACCATATCATATTAATATATACCATAATATATCCTATTTATGTATTCATTAGGTAAAAGAGCTAAGGCGCTGCTTCGGCTTGAGCTTTACTTAGCAGTAAAGGCTGCTGCCTCAACTCCTCTGGGGTTTTGGTCTAAGCCATTCTCCAAGCGTGGCTCGCAACATTTATTACAAAAGCATGTCAAGGAAAAGGCTATTGATCTGAAAATAACCAGTGATATTGGTGGTTCTTTGAAAACGTTGCACACGTAGTCTTTATAATCTGTAGTGCCAACCTGGTTATTTTCTCAAAGAAAGCCTCTGCCCAATTATCACATGGAGAAAATTTGAAGTTACATACAGGATAGAGTTAATATACTTTGTTCATCTACTAATGTCAATCCAGGGCCATGGCCAAGCCGCTATGCTGGTTAAGCCTGTCAACCCATCATAATAAGTAGCATTTGTTAGTCATTGATTTTATGAAAATTAGTCGCCCCTTCTCTGGTTTTCTTAACTCCACATAATGTTTTTGCTCTGTTCTTTCCTCCATTGTGTAGATGATGTACTGTAGTGCTTCTCTGATGAACTTAACAATTTTGTTTCAAAAATTCATAGGCAGATCGAGTATAATATATAACTGATGTAATGTCATTCGAAGCATCAAAGGCATAGTTGAGATGATATTCTCAAAGCTCCATTTATTAATCTATTATTATCGTCTTTCAAAGCTATTGCATATGCGTTACTTAGATAATTCGGTCATTCTTTTCGTGAATTCTGATAAGAGTAACAAATTGGCGACAGTCAGATATGAAATTGCGTAGATAATTTTCTATAATATATTATTTTACTCTAGCATTATTATTATGCAGTAAATCTAAGAAGTGAAAGACTTTGAGACAGTGTTGCAAAGTGCAGATGAATCTCATGAAATAATCTGGTGAGCATGGAATGTTTCCAGCCACTGTTTAGAGGTTGTAAAACTCCTGAATTGGCTTTTGCTATTATTATTATTATTATTATTATTATTATTATTATTATTATTTTGTTGAGTTCTTTTTAAGCTTTACTATGGTGCCCGATTGTAAGTCAGCAAGATTTTCGTTTTCTTTTGAATGTTGCATAATCAGGTGTTGGATTTAATGAGTTGCACTTGAGGAAATAAAGCTTTAGATGCCTCTTTTTCTCTATGGTCACTTTCACCTTTTAATTCTGGATAGTTACTTTTTCATAGTATACAGTAGTTCCTGGTAGAGATGTGAGAAAACTCTTATTATGCTAGTGTAATTAAGTGAACATCAATTGCTAATTCGTTTTGTTTGGCTTGTTTCCAAGGATTTCGGTGATGGTACAAATGGCGAATTATGCGACATTTGTGGTAAGCGTGTATACACCATGGAGAAATTAGACGTGAATGGGCACAAGGTGCACAAGACCTGCTTCAGGTGTTCCCATTGTGGAGCCATTTTGAGGTATGTTATACTATATGCGAACTTAAAAATTGTCATTGTTTATGCTGTTGGGCATAGTCCTGCATTCCCTCATTGCAAAACAATATGGGTATGAAGAACGACATATTTTGATTTTTTTGTGTTACCGGTATATCCTGAAATTGGATGTAAAGAAAGGATAAACGGTGTAGTGTTCTAAAATTTTGTTTTCTATCGCAGGATGGATAATTACACTACGAGCGAAGGCGTCCTTTACTGCACGCCCCATTTCAAACAGCTGTTCATTGCTCGTGGGAACTATGATGAAGGATTTGGACGTGAGCAGCATAAGGAGCGTTGGAATAAGAACAGTCGTTCTTCCACTCCGAACTCGGGAGGACATGAACTTCAGTATGCCAATGGCGATTCCTCTGATGAGTGAATCTCTAGCAAGGTGAGTAATGGAAGCTGGCATCGAATGACCTGATTCTTATGGACACTATACATCGTCCATTTCCAAACGGTGAATTTTTATTTGTAAAGTCATACTTTCACAAACATCATGGTTCATTCCAAAAAAATTAATCATTTCGATTTCCACTATATTCTTAACGCCTTAAAAAGGGAATTTCGAAAAATGTTACACTACAGATTTTGCCAGGAACCCTACTACTTCTACTGAAATAATCCTTATAATTAACTTAAATGCGTTAAACGTTGAAAGATGTTGTTTTGGTTTTAACAATAACTAACATTTAACCAAAACTACAAATAATTTTTGGCTACTCAGTATTAGTTGGGTTCAGTTAAACCTCCCTGGCCCCATTAGCTACATATCAACGATTGAGTTTAATTAAGTGGTCACCTATATCTGTAATTCAAAATTTGGAAGGGCTGGTCCCGTATTTTTAAAGGGTGAATAAGATGAGATTAACTATGATGAAGATAAGGGACTTAGTAGAACTTTGAGGGTTTTTCAGAGCACGTTGTAGCTTGGAAGTATTTTTGTTTATATTTAAGCTTAAGGTTAATCCCACTGCTTCGATATTTAATCAGTTCTTAGTAAATCGTGATTTTTAATGGAGCTGAGATGTCCCTTTAAAGAGTCACAATTTTAATTTTGTGTTGTATATTTCGCGTGTTTTCCTTTTTTTTATACCATTATAAAGTACCGAGACTTTTAAATTTTAAGTCAAGCGCATATTTTTTGCATATCAACATTTGGTTTTTGTTTGAAATGTGGCCAAAATATCATTTCGTCTCTTTTCATGTGTGTACCTTTTATAGTTTTTTATTCCTGCGTGCTTTGCGTCACTGCAATAATTCGATATTCATTGGTAAAAAAAAGTTATTTTATTACAGAAGAATTGAGCTGTGATAGCCAGTGCATGCTTGTAAAATATTCTCAAAATTGTCAGAAGGTAATTTGCAATAAAACGAATTATGAATTGGAGTAGTATCATGGAATGTCTTACTTTCTTTTCTTCACTTTTAATTATACTGTATTTAATTGGATTATTTGTTTAAAGCCATTGTAAGCCATATTGGGTTTACATATCAATTTTTTTTGCACTATGATTATATATAATAAATGGGCCCAAATCCTGAAGCAGGTCTCCACGCCAAGATCTTTGGTGCACGCTGCCTCCTTTCATACCGCTAAGGTTAAAAACAGTGTGATACTATACAGTATGGGATCTACTGGAGGACAAAATAAGTCAGTTTAAATGATGACACTAATATTTATAATTATTAAAAAAAAACTACATGTATATGGATTTACATAATAAAGCCGACCCCTGAGGGGGGTGCCATGATCCAACTTAAAATTTGAAATGCCCGCTTTGCCTCTACTCTAGCTATAGCCTCCAAAGTTTGCAAAACTCTTTGGACAGCTTCTAGCTGTAATAATTCATATTTCGTTTCTTAATCTTTATAAAAATATCCATAATTCAATTAATTTACCTTTTATCAAAATATTTACCAAGTGTCAGTCATTTTTACTTCTTGGTACTTTCAAGGGGACTACACGATCAGTAATACTGTCAATACCTCCAAAAATGTTACGGGTCAGGTGTAAGCCTACATGTTCAATACTGATGACAGGCAAATAATGAGGTGTGCCACCTACACTGCCAATAATACTATTGATAGGATTACTGATGTGAGTGCAATCAATATCATCAGTCAGGGTCAGTACTACTGATGGTATGCTTAACCACGCCCCAGTACTGATTCCAAAATCCGGATTTTGATCAATACTAGCCTAGCCATCAGTCCATGGTTAATTTTCACCCCACACGATCATTCTTGCTGTCAATCTGAAAATGTATTGACAGTATTATTTATCGTGTAAAGTCCTTCAAAATTCTCCAAGACTAGGAGTAGCAGCTCATTAGGGGCCATCCAGAAATGATGTCACGGCTGTAGGGGGTGGGGGGTATGCTGAATTTGTGACAATAGCTAGGGTGGGGGTAAACTGTCAGTCTGATCATTGTGATGTCACGCTTTTATACCTGCCAATGATAAATCAGTCCACCTTTCATTCAAGGTTTTAATCCAGTGTTTCAT
>JAQGAO010007318.1:0-11409 GCA_034697705.1 Ommatoiulus sabulosus
TCCATTATGTCAACTTTTCGATTTTGTCAACCACCCTGGTCCGAATTAGTTGACAGAATAGAGGTTCTACTGTACTCATGAATTCAAGAATGGTTTCACGTTTCATTTACTTGCTGTATTTATTTTTAACATAGAGCATTAGGTCCGTTGTCCAATTCTCCCGAGTTTGCTGAGCATTTTAAATGTCCTCAAGGAAGCACGATGAATCCTGTAAAAAAATGTGAGCTTTGGTAGTTTTAACGAACCATGCGTCGAAGGTAATAATTTCAAGTTTTCCATGTCGATATAAAGAAGCCACTGTTTGTACGTGTGTTACTATATTGGCTTCTATAAGCATTTGATGCGATGAATTTCTTCTATGAAGCAAAAAGGCAAATGTTATAATTGCATAGCTAGCAAGTCAGCAGAGCTGAAACGAAAAATGTTTGGCATTAATTGCCAAATTTCCTGACCATACTTTTAGTTCACCTGTTTCTAGGTGAATGTGACGATTACCTCGTTTTTTATTTTTTTTAAAAAGAAAAAGAAAGTAAAAGGTTGCAATTGATGCCAATTCAGACTTACATTTCACGTCTATTGTAGTTGCATCAAATTATTTTTTAGTTGCTCAACTCGTAAATTAGACAAATATTATCTTTGATACAGAAGCCATTATAACACTTTCCAAAATTAAAACAAAATTGGATTCTTAATACTTTCGCTTCATTTGCTTGGCAGACCTTTCAGTGTGCAGTGTGAATTGACTTATTATTAAAATAAAAATTCATGAAATTAATTAAAACTTCCAAGCAACTGGGAAGCAAATTGAATAACCAAACAAATAACATTCAATTTTATTTCTATTTAAACAAATTATTTGTAATTTTCCTGTTGACAAGGTATAATCAAAAATGAGAAAAAAAACAGACTATTCATTATTTGCGGTGAATATAGATCTGCAGGGTTCATGAGATCGTTGGATATTACAATGACATCGTGGCCAAGTCATTCTAATGGTATATATATAGTCTTAAATATTTTTCCACAAGGCCCTGCTTGTTTGCCCCATGAGCAATTTAGTTTATCCATGTGCACTTCACTTCCTTTGGGGATTTAAATTTTAGGAAGTCCGGCATAATCGCCTCTCGCTGATTGCGTACAATTTAGAATTTGTGTTCCTGCTCTCATCTCGATAAAAATAGATCTGATAAAAACAAAAAAGGAATATTAATTTCATAGACTAATTATTGTCGTTATGTTCGTAAAATGAAAGTTAGAAGCTCTGGTATACTGTAATTATACCCTATGACAAATTTTATATTTCCGTTGGATATGTTACAATTTTCTTCATTTTATTGTATATATTCGCTGAACAGTGAGCGCTTTTATATTCCTGCTAAAATGTACATTATATTCATTTTCATTCGTTACTCAATGTTGGCGCTGGTCTAAAGCGAGCTTTAATGGATAATCTGTGACATTTACATATACCATATATGGATGTGAAGATACCATATAGATGTTAACGTTTCTTGGGCATGTTTTCAGTTTCACATTGGGTTGTTATGATAGCACATACAACCTTATCAACTGGAGAGTCAGAATGATAATTTGGTTATTTGTTTGAATAAAAGGTACCAGCAGTTTTTTAAAAAAAACATTGAGCTCGGCACGCCATGAGAAATGTTTACGAGTAATTATAATCATGTAGACCTACTGTATTATACGCACATTGCGTATACTGTATTTCATAGAATAGATACATGTATCTATTTTAGAGCAAATTATGGATAATTTCCAAAACCCCAGCACCATCTACGTTAACATTTGCACAACAGGGTATACTAAAAAAATTAGCGCGAATGATTTACATGTAGATGCCTTTTCGCTATGATTTGGACAATATGCAAACACGTTTGGAAGACCCATATACATGTATAAGGCATTCAGCGTATTTGCTAAACATTCTACTGTATATTGCCTACAACGAAATTGGGGTTTTGGAAATTGATCGTTAAATTCTGTTTAAGCTGACCAATTTTTCATATTGTGCTCCTTGTGTACGTTAATGATTGTTCAGAAGATGAGTTTGCTTTGAAAAATGTTATTGATTACCCGGGCTTCGTGGCACATTAACCCTTTTACGAATATGTTTTTAAACTGCGATTCGTTGCTATTGACTATTAAATACGGCTGGATCATTTTATTTAATTTCATGTCACGCGCTTTTTACCGTGTGATTTCGCTTTACAATAGATAATTTTGACGTTTAAACCCGGGTAGAGATAATCATGGCATGCTTTTCCGATCCCATTGAAAAATTTGAACAAGAAAATAAGTAAATATTTCAAATCTTTTTAACAATTAATGTCGCTTTTGATTGGAGAAATAATTACTGAAATATCGTCAAGTGCCTAATTGCGAATTGTAAACATCAACATCTAATTATTTTTCTGTCTATTCAAATTGTCTAAGCTTTTAATATAATATTGTAAAATTGTTATTATACACAAACTGTCTGTAGAAGTATCTTTTTTTTTTTTTTTTTTTTTTTTCAAAATGGTTCTTAACACGTGTCAAAATAGTTCAGATTTTAAAATGTTTATTCATATTGACAGGGTTCCCCCAGACCTGGAAAAGTCAGGGAAGAAAGGTTTATTTTGAAAAGTCAGGGAAATTCAACGCAGTCATGGCGATCCAAAATTAATACATCTACAAGGTTAGCTCGGGGCCCATTTTCCGAGTAGAAATTTGCAAAAAAATTCCACGTATTCGGAGTACAGATTTGAAAAATTTTCCGCGTTTTCCATGTACAAATTTACAATTTTCCACGTTTTCCGAGTACAAATTAGCAAAATAGTCCCAGTTTTCCGTGTTCAAATTTTCAAAATGCTCTAGATTTTCCGAGCACAAATTTTCAGCATTTTCCGAATACAAAATTTTCAACTTTTAAAAAATTTTCATGCAATTTTGCGAATCTTGTAACTGGTGCTTTTCAAAATGTTCGTTAGTAAATTATAAAAAAATATTTTCCAGTGTCAATTTTGGAAAATGTCAATTTTCCACATTGTCATTGGTCAGGGAATTTTTTTTTAAAACCTGAAAAAGTCAGAGAAGTTGAAAATAAAATGTTTGGGGGAACCCTGATTGAGTCGTGGACCTAGATGTTTTCTACTACGATGGACATCCGAGTTTCTGTTATTGTTTCCTTTTTTTTAAAATACGTAATACAATTACCCACCTAAAGAATCAATTCTGGTAACCCGGTGATTTTTCATCAATATCCATTGACCTCCTCGTCAAGACAAAGAGACGCACAATGGTAACATATCCCGAGCAGTGTCAATGTCCATGCTTGCAGGTTGGGGATTTCCCCCAAAATTTCCTTTTTTCAAGATGGCTCCCATCTGCCCGTTCCCCGGCTATTAGTAAATCTCTCGGGCGCGTGTTTACACGAAGCTCGGCAATTACTGGCCTATAAATCAAGGTGCTGTTATTTTTTCTTCTGTGATCTTTTTTTCCCCCGTTTTTGTGCCAAAAGCCACCCCGACGACGCCTCGGTCACTCCCGCCGATCTACGCCGGTATTTTTTCGGGGGTTTAACCCCGCGTGTCAACGGGCCACGCTTTAAAACAAGGACGCATTTGAAAAACTGCCGAGTGATTTGTGACGATTTAACGCAGATCGCATTTTTCAAAAATTCTCAACATCCTCTTTTTTTCGTCATTCCTCTTTCTTTCCTCCTTCTTCCTCTTCTTTTTCGTACTTGGAGCCAGAAGATGAAAGTATAACAACATTCTTTAGAAAGTTCCACAAAAAAAATAACACCAAATACGTTGACAACTTTGAGTGGATAGTGTTGTTCCGTTGACTCGACTTGTCAAAATAAGGTAATTTTTTCCTCTTTTTGGATAAAAAAAAACCCGATTTATTTTGTCGTTGTTTTTTCGCGGCGAACACCGGACTTTTTTCTGTCAATTTTTGACTCTAGTTTTAGAAATTCCCGAGTCGTTTTTTAAATTATGTTTTAAAAATAGTCACATATTTGCAACAAATATTTTAATGCGGTTAGGAGCTATTAAAAAAAAACTCATGTAGGGGGTAGGGGGGATAGGTTGAGTCACGGACACATTGTGGACAGGGGGAGGGAGGGGGGTATGGCCAACTCGGACGCCCATTTCATAAAAAAATGCCAAATAAAATCATCTCCCAAAGTAAAAGGGAAATTGAGCGCAATTTTGCATAAGTCATGTGTTATAAATTGCAAAAATCAGTAAACTGAATATCTCCAGTCCTGGAAAAGTCAGAGAACTTAAAGCTCAGGGTCCATTCGCAAACTTTTAAATTTTTCCATTACAAATTTGCAAAAGTTTCATTTTTCTCGAGCATAAACTCGCAAGATTTTCCGCCTTTTCAGAGGTCATCTTTACAAATTTTTCCACGTTTTCCCGATGACAAATTGCACTATTTTCCACGGTTTCCCCAAGTACAAATCTTCAACGTTTTCAACTGTTTTTGAGTACAGATTTGTAAAATGTTCAACAGTTTCCGAGGAGAAATTTACCAAATTTCCAACAGATCATGAGGACAAATTGGCTAAATTCTCAACCTTTTCAGAGTACAAAATTTACGTTTTCCAAGTACAAATTTGCAAAACTTTCAAAATTTTCTGAATACAATTTTTTTCAAGTTTCGGACGTCCGAATGGGGGGGGGGGAGGAGGGGTACTGATTGATCATACACAATGCGGACAGGGGTAGGGGAGAGTTCAATTTTGTGAAAAGTGAGGACGCCTTTTAAAATGGCCCCCGTACTGTATATTAAGAAAGAAATGACAACGAGAATAAGACGCCATTCCATTTTGTACAATTTTATTTACATGAACAAATACGAAACATCGAAGAATTCGTGTTTTATTTTAATGTATTTCCGTTTAGACACGAATTTGTTTGACCCTATTTACATCGCGTTCGTTCACCAAATCTAACCAATGATTGTACGAGTCTTTATATTAGGTTAAGATAAAGGTTCCTCAGTCCGCCTTCCAGAATTTTCAATGTCTTTAATGGAAATACTGCATGAAATTCATGTTAAAAATTGATTGCTATATCGAAGTAACATTTTGTCATAAAATGATAAATTTACTCGATAGTTGTCTGCATTAAAACATGGAAAATTCTGCGAATGGCCATTTTTACACTCATTTTTCTAAGACTGACGTTTATTGTATAACATTGTTCACATTTAGTATTAATGTCTGCGTGGTGTGTTTACAGTAACTACATTTACAGTTAGTGTATAGAGGCAATTATTCGCTGGCGCGGGTTTTGGCAATTCGACGAATCGGAGAACGCCTCGCTTTCATCTTTCTTAACCTGTCCGGGAATGTGTTGAATATTTCAACGCTTATGTCTGTTAGTTGCCATTTTATCTTAACGTTACGAGGACGGCATTAAACTTGAAATATTTTGAATATTTCTTAATTTTGATAATTTCGCAATTTTTAAATTTCACGATCTTTTTTTTTTTAAAAAAAGCAATCGTAATTTTATAATTACGTGATATTCAAATTCTTCAAATTTCCGTAATTTTGCAATTCTTTTATTTTAAAAATTTCGCAATTTTAAAATTTCACCATTTTTAAAAAAAAAAAAGAAATTGTAATTTTATAATTACGGGATATTTAAAAATAATTTTAAATTTTAAAATTTTAAAAATCAGAATTTTAAAAATTTAGTACTTTTATAATAATTAAATTTTACTCTCTCATAATTTCATAATCTTAAAAAAGTCTTATCTCGTTTCAATTTTTGATGGTTTTTCAGACTAGTATTGATTTTAAAATTTTCACATTATAGATGTAATTTTAGCGTATTTTTCCCTCCTTTTAAGAAAGTTATCAGAATTTCTCCTGAGATTCTCGACTCGCCATTATTTTAAGTCATTATGTACAAACCCGCACCAGTTTTTATCACTTTTCAATTTGAGAGAAATTCAATTTTGGTCCCCGGTAGTTGGATAATTTTTTTTTGAATTTCGTGTCACTCAACTTTCTCAATCAACGACATTCATTCGTAAATTTCATCAAATTTTACATTTTCTTAAACTTTATAAACATTTTTTAAACCTTACCAATTTTTTGCGCGAACTACAAGGTGTCCAGAGATGAATTACCAAAAATAAATTAGCAATCCCATTTTTATTCCAAGTTTATAAAATTGGGATTATTCATAACCTCTAACATAAATTTCTATACAATAAAGAGCTTTTAGACCTAATTTTTGTTTAAATTTTCAGCCGCTTCTGGGATGTCTTAATTTTTCAAACTTTAACAAAGTTTTTCGAGAACTAGGCCTACACGGTGAACAAAGATGAAATAAGTTATTAATCACATTTTGTTTTCGGATTTTAAAAAAAATTGAATATTTTAAAGTTTGATATTTATTCTGCCAACAAATATGCTCGTATAACAAAAATGGTGTTTTAGTTATTTTTTTAAATCACTTCTGGGACAACTTGTTTAATTTTTTTTCTAATTTAACAAAATTGTTCACAATAATTACAGTGAGAATTCTCGATAAGAATGATTTAATGAACATTAACTTGGCATTTCTCACAAGTTTCGCTAAAATAATGGCGTTTGTTGAGAAAGTTTGCAGCGGACGAGATCAAATGTGTAAAGTGAAAATGGAAGCCCGGAAATTGCACAATTTTTCGTAACAATATCAATATTATCAACAATAAATATATGTGAAGTATATATATGTATAGACCTAAGTTTTCTTACGCTAAGTAATACTTAGAATCGTTTAGGAAACGGTGATTTCACATACACACATACTGTAAGTATTCGTGGTGCATTCAATCACAATACTGAGTGAAGGACTGGGTCTTTTTTTGGGAATAATACAACAAAAATCTCTCGAAATTATTGCGAAAAACGTGAAAGTGGAATCACGAATTATTGCGACAATTAGTATTTAGAGTGGAAGTTTTCAGAAAAATAAAAACGCACATTCAATATTGTTTGAAGGCAAACCAAATTTCGTGGCGAAGTATTTTTGAAGGAAATAATGAATTTTTGACTTCACATCCCAAACATTTAGAATTTATTTTAGGACATTCAGTATTTTTTTCGAGTTATTTCCGATGCAATTTCAAATGATTTTAAATTCTTTTAATAAATTTTCGATCACTTTCAGTTCAGTTTCTAATGGTTTCCGTAAAGAGTAAATTATTATTATTAGTATATTTTGGAATGTTTTAATTACGTTTTCATTATATTATAATAAATTTAGTTAATGTGTCAAAATGCATGAATACTGATGAACGTTTGCAGAGTATAACATCACTACGAAATTTGGTCTTTACATTTTGCATTGATCTTGGCAAGGCAGAAAAAACTTATTTTTTGTTTAAGAAAAAGTCAAACACTTTTTTTAACAAAAATAAATCACAAATCACAGATTGATGATATGCAATCTTAAGACTTTCAACAATTGAGGACATAAAACATAACTGTTTAAAATCGCGTTGCAACAATAACAATTAAAGAATTTTTTAATAATAAACATTTCAATTAATAACGTATAATGCTAATTTCAATATTAATATTGTTTTTTTTTAATTTGTTGAATTTTATCTATGACGTACAGTAGATACCTGAGACTGAATTTAATTGATATCTGCAAATTGCTCTTCTGATATCTTCTGATATTAACTTTCGGTTAATTCTCAGTTAAATCGTCGATTAAAAACATTCATTAATTTCGTTTTAATGCGCTGGCATTTACCGATTCTGATGTATCAAGCTTTAGTTTAATTTAATCCTCGATTTAAGAGCGGTTTATTTATGTTTGTTTGTTTTCGAATTAAGCCAAATAAGTTACTCGTTCTTTTAAAACTGTGTATGACAATTACGTTTCGGTTGCATCAATCTCTAGTTAAATTTAATCGTTGGTTGCCAACGTTTACATTAAAGAATTCGATTTCATTTAATTTTTTCTATATACAGTACATTTCTCATTAGATTTAACCGACTGCTAGTTATCATTTTAAATGAATTATTTAACTACCCAAAGTTTGATAAATTAATTATAAAATTGAGTGGTGCAATCGACAAATAGTTGTATACGTTTCACATTTTTTCTTATTCAATAATTTCTAACCATTAATTAAATATTAAACAGCATGGTGTAATCGATCTTAACTGGATTAATTTTACTCAATTCTTGTTTAATTTATTAATGTAACATTTATGAAAACTATTTGATCGACGATTAAATTTAACGAGCTTTGACGCAACCTATTTAGTTATACTGGAAATCTGACAATATCAAAATTTTCGTAACCTGAAAACTGCAAATATAAACACACAAAAAGAGACAATAAAATTTGCAAATAATACATAAATTCACGATAAAATTTGCAAAAATAAATACGAAAAATCACGTTAGCATGGGTGTTGACATTGATTAAACACTGAAATTTAACCATGTATTTTCCTTTCTAAAAAGGTGATTAAAAAGTGCATTTACAGAGTGCTTTTAAAACGTTAATTATTGAATTGAAAGACCGAGTGAAGAATTTTTTCAAAAAATGCTTCGTTATTTTTGCCGCAATTTTTGACAAATTAACATGAATTTTTGTTTGTTTCACTAATTGTACAGGCCTAATGAGCGTCTATCTAATTGCCTTTTTAATTGTAATTAATGCGCACGTAACGATTGACGAGACAAAAAAATGTTAAAACTGTACATTTTTACACACTTTTTTCGCTAATTAATTATCAATTAAAAATGGAGGGTAAATCACCTTCCCTATTTACATTAAATGCAGCGCTCAATGTTAACGAATGAAAAAAACCAAATTAATTAAGCTAATAAAAAATATATTAAAAAAAGAGTATTAAAGTAAATTTAAGCTCAGTTGTCTAGTTTATAAGACTTCATTGTATGGAATTTTATCGACTAATAATTTATGATTTAATTTTAACGATCACCTTCAATAATTAATGGGCAGATCAAAATCCTTTAACTTTGAAAAATAAAAGTTGAAAACAAATGTTAAAAAGATTTAAAAATTATACTGGAAATCTAAAATATCAAAAATTTCGTAACCTGAAAACTGCTAAATAAAGAATTTATTGTTTCTAAAATCGATTAAAATAAAAATTTAAAAACTTAATCTCTATCATGTAACTGATTATTGCGAAATTTATATCTTTGTTTAGTGCTAAAGCAATAATATAGCAGTAATATTTTATGTGGATGCCATTAAGGTTTAATTAATAGTATTAAAAATTACGAAAGAAACAGCAAAAAATATTTCTAAATCTTTTTTAAATTTGTTATCATTTAGTTTAATTAACTATTTGGACAAATTAACATTTTGTTCATAACCTGCTATATGTACAAGTTGTATAAACCTGATTATTTTACGGATATTTACTATTTAAGGCATCTGATTTGCGCATTCATTAATTAGAGACATTAGCTTAATTTAGAAATACATTTTTTTTATAATAATTAAATATAGACGAGTATTTACGAATTTGTTAATTGCCAAAAAACGTGTCATGGACGATGAAGGGGCAATCCATGCTAGCTTCGAAGCTTGCAGTGTTTGCTAGCCATTAAGGGGCAATGTTAAATTTTCGGGAATATTCTGAGGATTTGTTTTTCGATCGTTTTACTGAAATATAAGACCAATAAACTTGGCAACCGATAATAGACGATAATAATATCGACGATAATAGGACACTTTGTGTATTGCCAAAAATAAAACACCTTCTCAGTTCCCCAGAGGGCGCTTTAAAGCAATTTTCATCTAACTGTAAGCACGATCGGATTCTCGCTTGATTACTGCGCGAAATTACCTCAAGTCAATCGCTGATCGGCGCGGACATCCTAAAAGGCTAGCGATTGGAGAAGGTGGAGCTTTTATTTCGTCGTTTAATTTGGCACCATGTACGGTAGACTTTTTCCCTTTTTATTAAGATAAAGATAAGTTTGAGAGACTATCATCTATCTGCTCTCTACGGGAATTATTGCGAAGATTCTTTTGAATTGAAATTTTTTTTAAACTAATATTTATAAATTTTCCACGCGTTAAATTGAGGCTTTAAAAATATGAAAATGTCAAGTTCACAATGCCTGGTTTTTCATAATCGTTATCTATGTACAAGCAGCATTTTTTTTATTGAAATTCTCTAATGTTATACGAAAAATTCCCATCAATAGTAAATCCTCTTAAACTAATTTATCATCTTCAACGATCATCGATAGTCTACCGCGCGAGGTTTAGGATAACGTTCCAATCGCCGCTTTTAGGGTGTCCACTCGCGACAGAGGGCGTTCGCATCCTGCTTTCAGCGCCATCTTCTTAGACGTCTTCTGGAGCTTCGTCGTCTTCCCGCACGCAGAGCAGCCATCGCTCGCAGGTGGTCACCTTGTGTGGCTCCACGTTGTGATATTCTCGCAGTTCGTCTGCCGGAAACCAGGCTGGACTTTCTTCGGACAGGATGTGATAACCCAGGAAACGCAAGATGGCAATCAAGGGAATGCACATCACGGAAGCCATGATCAACACGGCGATCAGGATGTTGGCCCACGTGGGCCACAACTTCTTAACTAGCATGCCCTGGAGGTGAGAAACGGAAACGAACAAATGCAACACATATTGTAGAGATAATGCGAGCAAACCCAGATTAAAGAACATAATGCGAGTCAGAAACTTGTTCATCGCTCGAATATACATAGGAATTAATTCATAATTTACTGACTCGACTTTTTTGTCCATAAGCCGAGTAGGAATCGTGCGGAACTGCCGTGATCATCAGACAACAAGTGTCCAGTTACGAGGACGCCAACGCCTCGCACCATTCCGTCACCGGCACACCAGGGACATGAATAGTACTACCGGAAACGTGCTGACCAAGCCGGTCAACACCTTGCTGTATCCCATTTTCCCCTTCCCTGGTCCTTTTAAAGACCTCAACCAAGCAATGCTTCGTAACACCGTTTACTTACTGTACGTGCGTGTGTTAACGCAACACAAATACTAACTGGCCATTAAAGGGAATGTTCGTAAATTCGAATTGTACTTGCATGTGCGTATCTACGAGTGTACGGTATATAAAGTTACTTTGGTATTATCCTAGACTACCTGAAAATGCCTGAAAATACATTAAAATTATTGAAAAATTGCGAATTACTGTGACCCTTACCTCGCCAGATAATACCAATTCAGGTTACCATTGATTAACAGTTGTTATTTTACTGATTATTTACACAAATCTTAACAACCTCAGTTATACAACTCAGGCTAATCAGCATACCACGTTTCATTTCGAATGCTAGATAGAGCGCCTATTTATTGCGTAAGTGGAATGTGAAGAATCCCAAAGTACAATGTGGATGTTAAACTCGA
>JAQGAO010007319.1:0-11409 GCA_034697705.1 Ommatoiulus sabulosus
TAAAACGGGAAAAAAAGAAATTTTAATTTAATAAAGGACTATTTCACTTTGTCTCAAGTAGTGAGGCAATCTATAGAAAACGTTTAGAGTATTCTTAAAAAAAAATATCAGCAGCATATTTTGCAGTAGAACACTGGGAAAACATTCAATTCGGAAAATCGAGGATAATTCTGTGAAATAAACATGTATGTAACGTAAAATGTTGCCATAGTCAGCCAATTCGATTAACTGTGGAATATTTCAAAAAATGGTATAGTGCGTGTTGATACGGTTTAATATTACAAATACATGTAGTAGAATATATTGGCCAATAATATTCTGGGATACTTTTAAGAACAAAAGTACCTAAGAGTACAATTTTATATATAGACAATTCTTTGGAAAACAATGAGTAATGAGAACATTTTTGGTATAGTTCATGGTATTCCGGGAAACGCAACGAGAATATTTTTAGAGAATTCCGCAATGGAAATTAACGGAAATTTGACGATAACCTCATGCTTCTTATTAGTCCTTCTAGCTGTCATAAAAGTATTTTATTCAGGAAATTGAAGAAGGAAGAATACTCTTTCAATCCAGCTGTACTAATCAGATCGTAGGAATTACCAGATAAATGACATCACAGATATACTGTATGATGAATCATATGCAACATGTAGGGTTTGATAAAAAAGATGGTACCTGTAAGAATTTTTCCTTTGCTTTGATAACAATACATTGCAAGATTCGAGTGCCATCTATGAAGCATTTTGCGTAATTGCTAGAAAGGCAGAGTTCCTAAAACTTAAGAAAACCAAAAACCCAAGAACGAATTTTTTTTACTTCAAATACAAGTATTGTAAAGCTTTTATTTATTTCGTCTAAAACTGAAGAAAGATAGTTGACGTATACAGGTATAATCGTCCGTAAAAAGCAGTTTTCGATATAACGAAGTCAAAAAGCGTCTTAGTCTTTTCACAACTTCCACATCTGTTTGTCAGGCGCACACGTTCCACTTTTCATTTTGAATCATTCCTTTATTTATACTAATTTCCTTAAAAATTAACCGATTAAATGCAGACAAATTTTTAATTGTATTGGTAAAACGGCATCGTCTGAGCAACTGAGCAATCGTCTCACATTTTGTTCCATCAGGAATAATATTTCAAAAATTTCATTTTTCATCATTTCCGACTAATGATGGACCTCATGCATATTTCGTCAGCATGCACATATCACGTGACATTTCATTCATTTCATTGGCGAAAATTACCCGGAAGCAGCAAGTGCCGAGGTACGCTCTTTTAGTTGATGATTCGATGAATAGATCACGTGATGTAGCCTCATACGTAACTCTGAATATGGTTCATTGGAATTTGAAATAAGGATCAGGCAGAACGATACTTAGTTCGGCAATAGTTCCCCAGAAGTTAGTTTGCACAGCAATGTGCCAGTTGGAGACAAAATCAGATGTACCACAATATGGCTTCCGAACAGTATTAGCCATGCCAATGCAAATGACGTCGGTATAGCCATAGAACTTCGCACGTATTCGCTTTTTATACGTGCAACTCAATAACTAACCAATCAAAAATTGTTCTATCAACTTATATCCTCGTGTTCACCGCCAATAACACATGAATGGACCTTATGCATCCGAGCAATGAGGTTAGAGAATACAGTAAAACCTGTTAAGAGTGACCACCAAAAAAAATGCTATGTTGGTCACTGTACACAGGTGGTAACTATACAAAGAATGCGTGAATTACATTAAAATAATGAACATGTACACTGTACGTATAAATGTAGACTATAATAAACGTAGTAAAAAACCACAAAACCAAAAAAGTACAGAATCATCATGTCCATGGGTTAAAGAAAAGATGTAATGTGACTCATCTGTTATCTGGCCACTTTATAAGGTACATTGACAATGTAAAAATTGCAAAAAAGACAACACACACTGGTCACTGTACACAATAGACAGGTGGTCACTGGTCACTTAAAGAGAATTTCTATGCAGTAAATATACACTAGAAAAACAATACATAAAAGTGGTCACCATTCAAAGGTAGTCACTTCCCCAGGTTTTACTGTAACTTCTTTTCTACTGTTTCACAACAACAATAATAATAACTGAAACTACCCGAATTAAATTGCTCGAAACTCGAGTATCGTTGATCGTTTACACTTATTCTGATCGATAAGATCTTTTCTAACGCTTTGTTAAAAAAAGCAAAGAAAATCATCGCCTACTACGTCCGTTTATCCCAAGCAGTTGACAACGAGTAAGTTTATCCCAAGCAGTTGACAACTAGTAAGTTTATCCCAGTAGATTACGAGGAATGTCTAAACCACTCGCCAAAGTCATTCGACGTACCTCTTTTAATAAACTTGAAAGACTATAAACTAGAGTCCCAAGATGGCGCTCGTAAGCAGAAAGACTTAAACCACCTAGGCACCTACCCGGCAAAAGCACCACATGATCCTGCGTTTCTTCAGCAGACGTCCGAGTAGTGTAGCACGCATTTTTCGAGTGGAAAACTGAAATCGGGACAAGGTTGGGCGATTCTGAACGCCCGCTCAACTACTTCCTCCGAAAAAAAAAAATATACGAAACGAATGAAAGCACGAGGGAGGGAAAAAAACACAAATTCGCTTCGAAGTTGCGAAGGAAAAAGTACATTTCTCCGAGAAAAGACAAGGACGTGCGCTAGCTCGAGCCGCATACATCACCTCACTACAATTTGGAGGAAAAAAAATAATAATCCGGAAAAAAATCTCGCCAGCTGAATGGTCGAGGATTTTCCCCTCATAAATATTCGTATTCGCCAAGTTGAATCATGATTTACGACTGTATGATCAAAATGACGCCACCCACGCAATGTGCAGACGTACTCCAATGACACGTTACCGGAGTTTGTAAATACACGCGTCAAGCCACGTGGCCACTGCGGAATTCGGATATTCAGAAACTGTCAGGATAGAACGCGTATTCTTGTCAGCGCTCGGACCAATCTTGCCGTTCATCATGAAAACTTCGTGAATGTATATGGATGGGCCGCCATATTGGGTTTTCCAGGCAATTAATTGACCTTATGCAGACCTCGTCAGCATACATACTGTATACAGGGTACCCTCCGACCTGGAAAACCTGGAAACGTCAGGGAGAAATGACTTTTTTTAAAAAGTCAGGGAAATTCAACGTAGTCGAGATAAATTTGCAAAATTTTCCACGTTTTTCGAGGACAAAATTGCAAAATTCTTCACGTTTTCCGAGGACAAAATTGTGAAATTCTCCACGTTTTCCGAGGACAAATTTGCAACATTTTCCACGTTTTTCGAGGACAAATTTGCAAAACTTTCTATATTTTCTGAATACAAAATTGTGAAATTTAAAAAAAAAAAAATCATGCGAATTTATTTACATTTTTAACATTTTTCTATGGTAATTTTCAAAATTTTCATTAGTAAATTTTGCAAAATATTTTCCTGTGTCGATTTTGAAAAATATGTCAATTTTTGACATTATCAGTGGTCAGGGACAATTTTTTAAAACCTGGAAAAGTCAGGGAAGTTGAAAATGAAATTTCTGGGGGAACCCTGTGTATATCACGTGGCCATTGTGGAATTCGGATATTCAGAAATTGTCAGGATGGATCGAGTATTCTTGTCAGCACTCGGACCGATCTTGCCGTCCATCCTGAACTTCGGTAATAAATCCGAACTAGAATGGAACTTCGCGAATGTATACGCTTGGGCGCCATATTGGGTTTTCCAGGCAATGGACCTTATGCAGATTTCGTCAGCATGCATACAGCTATAGTATATCACGTGACATTTTATTGATTCGATGAAAAGATCACGTGGTGTAGCCCCATACGTACAACTCTGCATAAGGTCAATTACGTCCTTTTCATTAGCGTTAACCACGCCATTATCTGCTAAAAAATTCAATATACATGTAAATTATCCCAAACATAACTTATGCAGTGACTTGGTTGCGTTCGAAGCGATCTTGATTTATTTTATTATTGAACAAGCTGGACGCCATATTGAAAGTCTGATATTACGAAATCTGAATCCACCAGGCTCCAATTTCATTTGGTTCCAGGGAATCATAACCTGAGAAACTCAAAACTTCGTCAATAAGCACGCGGTGTTTTGCAACTTTTGTACATTTCAAATACGTGTTGTTGTTTTTACAACACTTTATAAATGCAATGAGGACTTCGAAAGTTATATTTAAAACAAAATTCGAAATTAACTGCGCATTCTGAACTCAGTTCTTGACTTCTAAATTTTCCAAATAACAATAATGCAATTTAAAAATTTGCAAGAATTCGGAATACCGAACTTGAGTTGCATCGACGCATATAGCTTATACATGTATATATATACAATTTCCTTTGCGCTGAATTCAATTCGCATAAATTAAAATTATGGTAAACTTCCCCAATGCGTACATTTGTGCTATGTATATGTTTTCTATCAAGTCTTAAAAAAACACGGCGTCCCATTAATTATGGTTACTTCTTTTTTAAAATGAAAAATACAACGCATTTTTAAACCTAAGAGGAAAAGCGTTAGGATATAGAACCAATCAAACTTAAGGAAAAATCGCTTCCAAGTATCATATTAGTTCTGGTGTTACTTTCGAAATTTCGATTTGCATAAACACAAGTTTTGAAACGCTTGAACACTACATTCAATATAATGTCCGAAAAGTAGTTTTCGGAACTTCAGGGCTAACCTCATAAACCCAGCAGAGAATGCAATACCAAACTCAACAAAATGCAAAACGAAGGACGACTTTGCTTGCCAGCGCATTTCCTACACCCAATTTTGTAAAAAAAAAAAAAATAAATAAAATGAAATAAAAAATAAAAAAAAAAACACAGAAAAGAGTTTGTCAAATTGGCTAAAACTGCCAATTGGTTCTGCCTTTTTCGGAAGTTCCTATTCACACATTCGAAACTTTACGAATCGACCGTACATGTACATCATGCCCGCACATTTTCGGACACCCGATTTCGCAAAAAAAAAATAATAACAATAATAATAAATACTGAGAAGAAAGTTGCCAAAATTGGTATTAAACTGCTAATTGGTTATGTCATTTTCAGACGTCCCTATTCGCACTTTCGGTCTCTGACGACCGTACGTCCCAACAGACCACGACCCCAATAATGACGTAAGCGGGCTTTACCTTCCAAAAGGCCAGCATTGGCGCTGCAGGGGCGCCACCTAGAGCGGCTCTTGAGTACGCGGAATGCAACAGGCGCCAAGTCCGGCACCACTTTCACTGACTACGGCTATAATCCGAGGAAGTCGGCAATGGAAGCGCCGCAGCGCGGTTTGGAGGCGAGGGGGCGTTGCGGCGCCAGGGCGAGCTGCCACGGCCGCGCGCACCCAGCCACCGCGAGCGCTCAGGGGTGAAACCGCTGCTCCAAATGTGCACTGGAGGAACAGTGGTGCAGGCGGTGCTGGGTTCGACGGTGGCGCCACGCCACAGCGGGACGCGCTCAACAATCCGCACGTTTTCGGTCTTTAGTGTGTCGCGGTGGGAACACACCGATGAAACTTCAAACTGAAACTTGCTTTCCGAAACTGGAATGAAAGTACCGATTTTCAAAATTGGGTGTTTCCAGTTTCGGAAACAAAAGTTATGTGTAAGTTTCCTTGGTGTGGATCTATTTTAAGGGTGGCGTTATGGGATAATCGGAGTTCCGATTATCCGAGGAGGTTGGAAAATGGCGTTCCCCGGATAATCGGCAAAATCCCAGAAAACGTACAAAATTCGAAGTGGCGTAATTAAACTAATGTTACAGAAATACATGTAATATTACGAACTATATAAAAATGAACTATTTTTCTATATTTCATATTAACATTTTTCTAAGTTCGTACTCAAGGACTATTCATTTCTTTTCATTGCAGAACATTATTAGTATTACTATTATATGGTACTGATGGAAAAATTGACATATTTTTTATACAGAAAATTACCGTCTTTTTTTAAAAAAGACCGTATCGTATCGTTTTTAATTGGATAACAAATGCATCGTATTTGTAAGAATGGCATCGCCTTTTGAAAAAATTAACGTTTTTAAGAAGAAAAAAATGCATCGTTTTTTTTTAAAATTGTATCTTTTTAGAAATATTGTTTTGTTTTTGGTAAAATTTATCGTCTTCAAAAATAAAACCAGTCATTTCTCATTCAGAACTAGGTCGTTTTTCAAATAATGTAATACTTTATATAAATAAACATTTCCCCTTGGCTAGCTTGATTGTAGAAATGATTCATTGCTTGTTTCAGATTACCCATGCTAATCGCCCAACCCGGATAATCTGATACCGGATAATCGGTAGTCTACTGTTGCGCAAGCTCCACGCCACCTTGACCCAGTCCAATTCGCAATGTTTAATTGTCAATCAAGTGACACCCCGATTACAAACTGTATGTTACATATCAACTTCCCATTTTTGGTAGATTTACCATACTTCCTCTTACCATATACCTCCCTTACCATACCGCTACAAAAACCGTATGTACATGCACTTTAAAAGAATACTTAATTGGTACATGTACATGTATGTACAAATGACCCCGGTTAATCAGATCTCGGATTATCGGAAGTCTACTTTAACTGGAAAAATGACACATCAGAGGCGACGCGTGACGTGTGACCAACATGGCGGATTTTCCAGTCACTCGAGCCGGACACTTTGAGGCACAAATTACGTCGCTCGACGTCCTGGGGTGACGCGTACAAGAGTGTCCGTGCTTGTGGATGACCCACATGGGTACGCAACGAAACGAGGTTTTCGCTTTCGACGCAATGCGGCGACGGGGGGGGACGGTTGCTCCAATTCGACGGGAGCGGCGCGCGTGACCGCCCAAATGTGACTGCTGACGAAACGCCTCGTTTTGCCAACAATGGCGCAAATTGGGGATGCGGAAAAGGACATCGAAAAAACAAAGAATAATCGAAACTTCCTGCACGGAACCCGAGTTGTCACCAACGGCAAGGTGGCAGCGCGAAACAAAGCCGCTCCTCGCCCACATGGCGGCGTGCATGACGGTCATCGCCGACCAGCGGTCAAGATCGGCGGCAGTGAAGGGAACTTCTGCATCCCCGTTTTGTTTCGTAACGACAATTATACAGGGTTGCCCCAGAAATTTCATATTCAACTTCTCTGACTTTTCCAGATTTTAAAACAAATTTCCCTGACCAACGCAAACATTAACATTTACATGCATGTTATCCACGATTTTGCAAAATCTACATAGCACAACTCTCAATATTTTGCAGTATTTAGTTATTTACTAATGTCCATTTTGGAAAAAAAAATCAAAATTAACACAGGACAATTTTGAAAAAAAAAATCAAAATAAACGCAGCCCAATTTTGAAAATTTTCCAAAATTAGCATGATAATTTTTTGAAAATTTTACAAATTTATATTCGAAAAATGTAGAAAAATTTGCCAATTTATCATCGGAAAAGGTTATAAATTTTAGGAATTAAACTCTGAAAAGGTTGAGAATTTTGGAAATTTGCCCTAAGAATCTGTAAACGTTTTTGTAAATTTCTCCTTGCAAACTGTTGAAAATGTTACAAATCTGAAGTCGAAAACAGTTGAAAATGTTGCTATTTGTGCTCGGAAAACCTGGACAATTTTGCGCGTTTGTATTCGGAAATTGCTGAAAATTTGGCAAGTTTGTCCTCTAAAATTGTTGAAAATTTGGCAAATTTGTCCGCTGAAATTGTTGAAGATTTTACAAATGGTCCCCGAGCTATCCACGCATAGAAGCATTAATTTTGGATTGTGACAACATTAATACGTGAATTTCCCTGACTTTTTCAAAATAAGACATTCGTCCCTGACTTTTCCGGATATTTTCAAGTTCCCTGACCTTTCCAGGTTTTCCAGGCCTGGCCGGTACCCTAGCTGTAATACAGGGTGAGAACGAGATAAGTGTCTGGGCCGCCAGAAAATCTATACAATAGCAGCAAGGAAAAATGTGCTTTTTACAGTTGAATAGGAAGTGACGTGACATGAGTGGGCATTCCCGAAAGAATGTCGCACGTAAAGTTAAGTCCACACTATAGGAAACGTAGAGGAACTTTATGCTACAGCCCTACTAATGTGTTGCCAATTATTCCTGGAAACAAACTTATGTAAACAATTAAAGTAACAAGTGTAACACGTTTTTATATCAATTTATGTAAAACAATTCATGTTAATAAACATCAGCAATTAGCAACAAAAAGTTCCTCTATTGAAGATTGAGAAAAAAATCCAATTAGAAAGTTGTGGGGCGTCGTAAAAATTAGTGTAATGGGCGCATTTGCAATATTTAATTATCGATTGCCAAGTTACAAATGATATTTTGGTTTCTTGTATGTATGCAACCTTGCACAGCACGAATACCTTACAGGAAAGCACGGAACCGTGCCAGTTCACAGCTTAGCATTGATGCTTTACAAAATTGATATTGGGAACATTTCGACATACAGACATACCCCCATTGGTGAGGTTTCGTTTAGTGTGGTGTTTTGCACGAACCAAATAGCCACACTAATTGGGACATGCCTGTGAATGAATTAACGCACAGAAACGAAATACAAGCAGTAGTTGAATTGTTGTAACAATAAGCAACACAGAATTGGCTGCTGACAATTTGGTAACAATAGCAACGTATGTACAAACAGTAGCTCAAAATTCATTTTATTAATTTAGTATGGTGTGAAATATGCGAGGTGTGTAATGGCTGTATGGATTTTAATGCAATCTGTTGGAAAAATTCTTCCATCCTTCCTGAACATATTTCAACATTAAAATATATGTTTCAAAAGTTGCACGCGCTTAAACTTCGAAAGGAAAAGAAAGATTGACAACGAGGAGATAGTGGCTCAGCAGCGGAATTTTGTTCGTTTTTTTAACTTTTGAAGGCATTTCAGGAGCAGAAATGTGGGAAATGTTTAAGGTCCGAATTATGTCCAAAGTTTCAGTCTTGAAAAAGATTGAAAAGTTCAGAAATGGACAGATTACTGTAAATGATGCTCAGAGACGCCAAGATTCAGATGCTGTATAAGAAACCCTTTGCCAACGCCATCTATGATGACTTCAAAGTTCAATAGTGATAAAACTTAAAATTAGAGAATTTTAAGTGTAAACAAAAAATAAAATTGAATAAACGAATCAATCTTTATGATTAGGTGTCAATTTGTATTCTGTGTCCCACTTGCAGCCTTGCGCCACCTTGTCTTTCAGTGCCCATCTTTCGAGTTTCCCATTGCCCAATTTAGGTCGAATCACTGTATAGGCTACGGATCCCTTCTAAAATATATGCGGCGTTCAGCGCCATCTATGTGGCCGGGCATCATCGTTAATTCTATAGACGAGTGACAGCTCCCAGAAATTTCATTTTTAACTTCCCTGACTTTTCCAGGTTTCAAAAAACAATTTCCCTGACCAACAACAGAAAATATTGACACGATTTTGCAAAATCTACAAGGACAACTTTCAAAATTTTTGCAATTATATTTATCAATGTCAATTTTCCAAAATTAGCATGACAATTGTCTGAAAATTTAAAAAAATTGTATTCGAAAAATGTGAGTCTTGCAAGTTTGTACTCTGAAAGGTTGACAATTTTGAAAATTTGTCCTCAGAACGCTGAGCATTTTTTTCCAAATATGTACTCGAAAACAGTTGAAAATTTGGCAAATTTACACTCGGAAAACGTTGAAAATTTCGTAAATTTCTTCTCAGAAACTGTTGGAATTTTTGCAAATTTGTCTTCCGAAGCTTTTATAAATTCTGTAAATAAGTGCTCGGTATACATTTTTAAAATTTTGTCCTCGGAAACTGTCGAAAATGTTGTAAATTTGTTGCAACTGTGGAAAATTTGGCAAATGTGTACTTTGAAAATTTTTTAAAGTTTGCAAATAGGCCCTAAGCTAACCAAGTAGAAGCATTAATTTTGAATTGGGGCAACATTGGTACGTTGAATTTCCCTGATTTTTTCAAAATAAGTCATTCTTTCTTAACTTTTCCAGAAACTTTTAAGTTCCCTGACCTTTCCAGGTCTACCAGGTCAGGGGGTACCCTGACAATAGACACGCGAGATTTTAGAGCGCAAAGTGGTTTAGAAAAATGTTCGAGTGTTCAGGCCGGACAATGTTGGGAAGTGTTTTGCCAAATGCACAGGAAGTGCGAGGAAAATAAGTCTGGGAAAAAAGATTCTGTAACGGCGCTTCATCTAAAGGGCGATAAAAAACTTAACTATAGGTCTCGGGCGTTCCAGATCTCATTGCTTTGCCGGATACAGCAAATCCGAGGAGAAATTAAATTAATTTAAGATTAATCAAGACGAACGTTTCTGCTCGAACAACGTCAAGCGTTCCGCTCGGCTGCGCCATTTGATTACCTAGCTTTGCCAAGATTATTTTTTGGAGCGATTCGGAATTGTCTCCAATTCCCCCATCGTCTCACAATGGTTCTTTTTTCGTCTTATTATATTTTTTCCACACAACTCACTCATTTAGCGTGGGAGTCGGTTGTTCGGGAACAATCGAAACGATCCTTCGCCCCAAAAAGTACCAGAAAAAAGAACAAAACAAAATAATCTTACATGAAATCCACAACAACAACTTTTGGCAATTAGTCCCGGATTTTCGAACAGATTCGATGCAGAAATTACCAATCTGAATGACCGATTTCGAACCAGATTTTTCGAAATGTAACGCGTCACAAAAGAAATCTTATTCTAAACGTTCCGAATTTGCAGCATTAATTCTGAACCATGACAACCAAATGTGTCTTGCAGTTTGAGTACCTGTTGAACACGTTTTGCTGTTATGCAAATCGTGCTGCAGGAAATTTCAATTAAACCATTAGTGATTACAGGAAAGGTTCTTTACTTTCAAAACATTCCACGGAAATGCTTGGCTTCCACGCCATTCCACGGAAATGCTGGTGCTTTCACGCCATTCCACGGAAATGTTGGTGCTTCACGCCATTCCACGGAAATGTTGGTGCTTCCACGCCATTCCACGGAAATGCAGCTGCTTCCATGCCCTTCCACAAAAATGCTGGCGCCATCACACCACTCCGCGGAAATGTCGGTGCTGGCACACCATTCCACGGAAATGTCGGTGCTGGCACACCATTCCAAGGAAATGTCGGTGATGGCACACCATTCCAAGGAAATGTCGGTGCTGGCACACCATTCCACGGAAATGTCGGTGCTGCCACACCATTCCACGGAAATGTCGGTGCTGGCACACCATTCCAAGGAAATGTCGGTGATGGCACACCATTCCACGGAAATGTCGGTGCTACCACACCATTCCACGGAAATGTCGGTGCTGGCACACCATTCCAAGGAAATGTCGGTGATGGCACACCATTCCACGGA
>JAQGAO010007320.1:0-11409 GCA_034697705.1 Ommatoiulus sabulosus
TAAAAGTAAAATGTTCAAAATGCCTAACGAAACCAAAAGACAAAAATCACAAAATGTATTGCTTGAACCCCCAACTCTAACTATAGGGGGCCTCTTCAGATGGCCACAGCTTAGAACCTCACTATGCCTAAATCTGGCTATGGACTCCAGCCCCACAATTGTCCCGCAGCTGCACCAATAATTTACGATGGCGACTAAATCCTGTCCCAAAATTGCCGATAGTTGACATTTATGGTGACCCCTGGGGCACGAAAAAAACAAGTTAGCTATATTTGAGGTTCCTCCAGGCAAAGTGAAACTTTTTCACTTGACTTTACATTTCTTGTTTTTAAACAAATGCGATCCTTATAGCACCTTTGTTCAGCCTTAAATTGAGTTTCAAATTCTTGCTCTTTTTCACTAAAGATAATAGAAGGAGTGTGCATCATCACACCTGCCAAATCTACAGTTAGTGTCAGGTAAGCATGTTGAAAATGTAGAAATTTTGATGCTGGGCAAGGTAATACATGTATATCAACCTGTTGCTGAACCAATTTTCTACAGTTTTTGGATATATTTAATCTGAATTCACCCGAAATGGGTAATTTTTTATGTTTACTGAAACTACGACTGCACTACTAGTGATGGCAGTTGAAGTAAGGATTCCTGAGTCACTAATTTTGAAAGTTTGATGATGAAAGGTTCAGGCAGACTATTGGTAGAATGTTCATTAATAAGAGTACCAAATAACCTTGCCTATGTTTGCAAATTAAATTCTCTTTATAGAATGAACAAGAAACCATGTTTTCATAAACGAATTAGTCAAAGCTGCGACTGATTGGACGTCTCTGATTTTACCATATTTTTGCCATCTTGCATTTACTACACTATCCAAAAAAGGGATTCTTGGTTCATCAACCTTTTGAATTACTTTTTTACTTAATTAACAATTCAGTTGACTGGTCGTACGTTTCATCAACCGAAATGTCCACGGATTTATCAAATGTAATGGTTTGATCTGATTTAACAGTAAATGTGGTACTATTTCTGTCAATTTTGATTTTTAGAATCGGAGGGCACGTGTAACCTGAAATTTGTTTTTCATATGATTGTCGAAATTCAGAAACAAGCCACCATCTATGAAACAGACAAGGCTGACTATCTATAATCGTGCAAGTGGTACTACCAGAATCTCCTGGTATGCTGCCAGTGACTCTCGGGTAATACAAAGATTCGACTGTCAAGGCAGGAAACTTATTATCCTTTTTACAGTGTTCACCCCATCCACAGTATGCATTTTGTGGACAAGACACAAAGGATATATGCTTCATTATAACAGGAAAGGTAAAGTATAAACGTTGTGTGGTCCATTCACACTTGATTGAGTGAAACTACTTGTACATCAAATAGAGAATTTCCCTCTGTATTGGTTATTGTAAGGCAAGAATCAAATCCGATATTTTCAAGAGTTATTTTAAGCACTGTATTTAAGGCACAAGTTTGGCCTATTTTTGAATTAGTACACTGCTCCACCTCAGAGCGTACGAGGGTTGTTCAATAAATTGTGAGCTTTGGGTTATATCTCGTTTATTAATTGAAATATGTGTTTAGTGTTATATTGGATATGTAGTGTGAGGAATCCTTTATGACGTCAGAACATCATTTTTCGACATAGTCTCCTCCTGCATTTATGAACTTATGCCATCTGTGCACCAGTTTATTCATGTTTATTCAATTTTTTCCAGAATGTGGTGCTCTGTTGAAAAATCAACTAAAATTTCCATTTTGTTCACAAAAATCAATTAAGTACTACATAAACACAATTAATTAAGAGAGGGGGAATGAAGTCCTTTTAAATTTTGCCGCACATGCCTTCCGCGCATGTTCTTCCTATCATCAAGTATTGAAAAGTGGGCCATTAGAAGGCACTACATTTCCTTGTGTATCCTTGCACGCATGCGACGCATTGCACATGCGTCGAGACATGTGGTGCTATCTTTTAAAAGTTTATGATAGGAAGAACAGACATGCGCAGAACGATCTGAAAGGGACTCCATTAACCTCATTGAGCAGAGGAATCCCCCTGAAATTCTGGAGATTTTATGTTATGTATACAGGAATCTAAATTTTAAACAGATTTTCAGAAATGTGGATGCTGGCAAAACAACTCTGTAAAGTTCTCACTAAACTCTTCAAAATTCGTCTTCCCCTAACCCAGGGTCAGACTGTGGCTCAGATTTCATAAGGAATTATTTTGAATCGCAACCTCTATTTCAGTAAAGTTCTCATCTATGCTTGAATTTTTGACAATGGTTTCTACCACATTCCACTGGGCAATTTCAGCAGTTTCTCCATTATTTATAAGTCTACCTGCTGTGTTTGATGGAAACCATACTGATACATCTGTTTTAGGTGTGGTTTTTTCTAGTAGCCTGAACAAAATATTTCTGGAGCTGAACAGAATAAATGAAGACAATCCCAATTTGTGAGGCTCTATAGCACGTGAAGGGTGCAATTCCAATTGGATGGAATATAAACCAGTAAAACAATTTTTTGAAATTTATACAATTGAGTGTCTCTCCAAAATTTGCCAGTTCTATTAGTGATTTATATTTTTACAGAAAAATGGGATGGAATCCTGTCGACTGCGCTATTATGTGGGTATGATCGGCAAGGAATTTAATGTTGCTAATACCAAAAAGAGGTGGCCTGATTTCAATAAATGGCAGGTTCAGAAAGATTAAAGTAGGCCTTATTTAAAAAAGATGCAATTCTATTCAAAATGCAAATAAATTTTCCAGTCCCTGAGATAAACAGTAAAATTAAATTAGAAATTAAAATTGTTTCTTAGCTGCTTCCTGATCCTGGTCGTTGTTTTGTCCTTGCACTTTCTTTGGATTTGATGACCTCACACTTGGAAATTTTAGTCCTGTAGATTTTCCATTTGGTTGGTGTTTCCACTTGGCTTTTTAGTCCTTGGATGCACATGGAAGGTGAAGATAAAGTCCTCACACTTAGAATTTTAGTTTTGTTGATTTGCAGTCTAGTTGGTGGTTCTATCTCTCAATTTCTTAACAGGAGCTCTCTTTTTCAGTGGTGCATTTTGTTTTTAATCTCCTTTTGCTCCTCCTTGATTTCCATTCGTTGGGACCTGTTGGTCCCATTGGTTTTCTTGTTTTTAACCAATGTTTTCTTTTTGGAATTATTTAGGTACCCTATCATTTTTAACTTGTTTTTTGCCCTGTTTATTTGGATTCATTGAAAAGGGTTGCATCATCCATTCCCAGGAAAAGGTTAGTTTTTTTGTTTTATTTTACAATTGTTTGTAATTGTATGGCCCCTAGCTAGCAGAAGGATTTGTTCCTTTGAATGTTTTGTTTTCTCTGCATGGCCCTTTCAATGTTTTTTTTGTTTTTTGCATTGCCCCATAAATTGTATCTTCCTTTGATGAATTTAATCCTTTTCAGTATTTTGTTGTTAGGGCCATTTAGAATTGTTTCAGGTTTTAAGACTTTTTCTTGGAACTATTAGCTATTCAGTTTCTTTTAATGTTTTTATTTCTGTTATCACTCATTGTCTTCAGGAACCATTTGCTTTTCAGCTCCTTTTTAATCCTCTTGTATTTCAGTTGTCACTGAATGTCTTTAGTTTGGTGTGTTCCATTTTTTCCTGATTATTGTTTTTTTTCAGGTGTTTTGGAGGGTTTTCCAACAATAGAAGATAGCAACACCTAGACTGCGCATGTGGGTGGTGCCCAAGGGTGTGATTTTCCTTCCACTTTTCTGACAGTCTAGGGTGCGAAATAGTGCGAGGGGAGGAGGGAGACACTAATGGAAGGGAGGGGGAGACCGACGAGGGCCACCATTTTGATTTTAACGTTTTTTTTTTCGTTTTTTTATGTATTTTATTGCCATAATGGCATGTTTTAATTACTAATTAGGTGGAGGATTTCAAAAATAATGCATGGGGGAATGGACTGTAAGTCGGCAAGGGGGGATTTCAATGCCGTTTTCAGAATAATATACAGGATGCCACAAAATGCCTAAAGATACAATTAAATTAAAAGTAATAACAAAATGTATTATTAAATGAAAATTAAAGGCGCCTAGCATACATGACACTAGGAATTAATTGTTTTTAATGATGCAGGGTGCCACAAAAGCGCTGAAACATGTAAAACTGGCTAAAAACACATACAAAAATTGTTTTACATGAATAAATGCAGGGAAATGAGAAATGTACCTATAAAAACGAGCAAAATAATGTAAAAATACATTTTCCTTGTTGTACAGTGCTGCAAAACGGAGGTAAAAAGTATTAGTTTTGGTATTGGAGTTGTGCAAGATAATTTTGCATGGAATACTGTATATTTTGGTAAAGTTTATGTGTAAATGTCTTTGCTGCAAAAGTTCCCTGTTACTTTTATCCAGCAAACATCTGCAATGTTAGTATTTCAAGACTGAAATGAAATTTTGCAGCCAAGTGGTATTTTTCCCATAGACTATGAACAGCATGGCCATGAGTGGCTAAAATAATGGCAGGGGGTGGAGCATTGGTACGTTTTTAAAAAAAATTTCCCGAAAATTATTGAATGATTCCTCGAAAATCGTTTAAAATGTTTACTGGGAAATGTTTGGAAATCTGTCAAATTTGTGTGACAAAAAGTCCAAAAACCTTGAAAATTTGTACTATGAGACTGTTAAAAATGTTCAAGTTTGTACTCTCAAAGCGTGGAGCATTTCGAAAATGTGTACTTACCCAAAATCCTGGATATGGCGAGTTTTGATCTCTCACGGGTATAATGGTGATCCATTACCTGAAACGTGGCATCAATGTCTATATCCCTAACATCTCCAGACGGGCATAGGCATTTCAGAAAATAATTTAGAGCACTTCGAATGGCGCTTATCTGCATAACATTGACATCATATGCATAGATCCGGTGTGTTTTGTACAAAAAGCCAACAAAACTAACAAGTAATACATTATAATCGTCTTCGACAAGCCTGACCATAGCAGGGGTAGTGTTAACCGATGACATTTTGATGCAAACAAAAACATCAAGCATAAAGTCTCAAATGTTACAATAATACCAAGTAACAAATCTCTTTCAAGTGTCCCAGGTAAGAAGTTTATACTGAGGTTATTAATCTCCAAACTTGGTTTGGCCCATCCCCTCAGTCTGGCCTAGTTACAATTATGAGTGACAGGTATGTAAGGAGTAAGGCTTTTTTTAGATTTTCATTTCCTAACTTTATTCAATCATTCAAACCAATCCCTATCCCTACTAGAACATTACTGCAACCTAACAAAAATGAATTTCCTAACTACTGACTAACTTCGAGGGAGCAAATCATAACACCAATTAACAACCATTAACAATAAGAACATTTGTTCGGCTCACGGTCTATCCAGAAGTGGTGGAAGTCCTTTTGCTGTTTCTTCTTATCCGGTTTCACTGTCACAGTCACTGCACTGCACTGTTGCTTTTTGTTTCCAGGTTCTGGTACTGCTGTTGTTGCTGTCTTCCACAGTTTCCAGTTTAGATCCAAAATGTATGCACTCACTCATTCATCAAAGTTCCTAAGGAAGTACCTCCTTAGTATTCTGCAATCTTCTTCTGTAAGTATAGTTGGGTTGTTGGAAATGTCTATTTAGAGATTCTTGAGGTCTTCCAATTCCATTGGAAGAAAATGTTAGCTTTAACACATAATTTTTTTTGTCTCCAAGATGATGTCATTTTCCGCCTATCTTCCACTGAGAGTTTTTTGTGTGTCTCTTTCTTCCTTGCACTCTTTTTTTGTTATTTCTTTTTTGCCCTGCATTCCATTTCCCAATTTGCTGGGTCCATTTATTTTTTCATTGGTGGTTTGATTTTGGCCCAATGGATGCATTATGGCCCTTCCCTGATTGGGTTTTAGTCTTTTGGTTGTTGGTGTGCAACCAATCCTTGGAGGGCAGGTTTATTGCTCCAGGTGCAAGGTTTCTGGGTTTTGTTTAAAGTTCTTTTATGGAAGCCCTAACCTGGCAAGTTTCTTCTTTTTGATGTTATTTTTTATGGTCCTTTATCTGGTATAGAACCCTTTTTGCAATTAGGTCCCTAGGCTGTAGAACTTAATCCTTTACAGGTGCCAGAGAGCAAATAAAATTTTAGGGGCACCCTTTGATCTTTCACCTTTTGCAGGTGTCCAAGAGCCTGTAAAGTTTTTGCACCCTTTATGGCATGCATTGTTCGAAATTTTTTCCATTTCAGGTGGCTAAAAGGCATGGATGTTAGGCCCTAGGTGTTCAGGTTTGTCAATTCCATTTTTCATTTTGGTTGAGTTCTTAAGTTATTGTTTTTGTTTATGTTTTCTGTTAAGTTTATGAAAACATTCTTGTCACCAGCCAGGTTACATTCCTACCCTTTTAGTTCACCTTAGCAAGTTCTCAGCCTTGAGAATGCAAGCTAATGTGGACAGAAATCTTGGTTGGGATGTTCATACACTTTCTTGGGATCTGAAGCACTTTTCTGTTGCATTGTCTGAAGCATACACATTATTCAAAGCACTGTTCTTTAGCAGTTTCTGGTTTCCACTCACCTGGATATTGGTGTACCGTGAGCAGTTTTTCAGCTAACCTCATAGTTTAACTAATAATGTTATCATGAATTACAATATTCAAAAACCCTTATAATAATGAATTACATATGACATGGAACAAAAGCATTACTTGAATTACAATTAAGAAAAACACAAAAACATGTTGAACAACACTTACATGCATTCAATTTAAGTTTACATTTTCCTTTACCGCAATTAAACACAAAACCACATATGTAAAATAACAAAAGTAAGAATATATCCTTATCCATTAGTAAACAAGGAAAACATGTGCAAAACAAAAAAAAAACAATTTGCAAAAGAAGACATTGCAAGGCACTGAAATAATATGATGGTTAGCACAAATATAGCACAATTTAGACAAGTTAACATAAAAAACATAGATAAGCAATTTATTGAAAAGGCAAGGGTTACTTTGTATGACCCCTGACACATGTTCCTATTTAAACTTAATTCTTTCATCTGCCAGCTTTTATTTATTCCTCATTTCTATATCATGAAATTGCTCCATTTTCATTTCTATTCATTTCTTTCCTTTTTACTTCAGCGAAATTTTGATATGATCGTTAATATACAGGATACTGCAAATAGTGCACCTAGCCCAATCCCTAGCCCCCACAGTAGGGTCATTCCCATAGAAGAGAGAAATCCTAAGGAGTTGTTAAATACATTCCAGTAGGATTCCGTTCTACCTGGAGCATGTCCAGAAACTGAAATGGTTTCTGTAACATTTGGCTGTGTTAGCTTTATTATTGGTTCATCCAGACAGAATGAAACACGTTCGCATGACTTAACCTTTTTTGTTTTTAAACATACAAAATCCTTGTAACATCTCTGTTCAGCTTTAAATCTAATTTCGAATTCTTCCTCCTTTTCAGTTTAATAGATTGAGGGTGTGTGCATCAAAACTCCTGCTAAATCCACAGACATAGAACCTGGAAAACATGTTGAAAATGCCATTATAACTATACTTGCTAGATAGTATATTGGGCAAATTAAGTCTGTGTTTATTCTGAAATGATAATTTTTTTAATTTACTGACACTATTACAGCACTACTTGTGACTGCAGTTGAGGTTAAAATTCCAGTGTGGCTGATTTTAAAGGTTTGATGATGCAATGTTTTTGGTAGACTGTTTGTTGAATGTTCTTTAAGAAGCGTAGCTAGATATCCCTGACGGTGTCTACACAGCAAGTTCTCTTCATAAAAGGTGCAGTACACCATGTTTTCATCGAAAATAAAAGTTACTCAGGGAAGAGGATGATTGAACATCTCCTATTTCACCATATTTTGGTCGTCTTAAATTTGCAACATTGTCCAGAAAAGCTGTTGAAGGTTCTGATACCTTTTGTATTAATTTTTTGGTTAACAGTTCCGTGGGCTGGTCGTACGTTCCATCCACAGAAATGTCAATAGATTCATCAAAAACTACTATTTGATCGGATTTTGCTGTAAATATAGTACTATTCTTATCAATTCTGATTCTCAAGACTGGTCTACAAGTGTTACCCAAGATCTGTTTAACTTCATAAGTGTTCTGAAATTCAGGTACAAGTCACCATCTGTAGAATAGACATGGTTGACTGTCCACTATGCTGCATGAAGTGCTACCAGAGTCACCTGGCATACATCCAGTGACTCCTGGATAGAAAAGCGATTCATCGGTTAGAGCTGGGAATTTGTAATCACGCACACAATGGTCTTCCCATCCACAATAAGCATTTTGAGGACAGGACACAAAGGATAAGTGCTTCATAGAAACCAGAAAAGTATAGTATAAGCATTGCATGGTCCATTCACACTTGATTGAGTGAAATTCTTTTTGCACTTCAAAAAGTGAATTACCCTCATTATCGGTAACTGTAAGACAGGATGCAAATCCGATATTTTCAAGTGTGAGTTTGAGAAGTGTATTTAAGGCACAAGTTTGGCCTATTTTAGTATTCATGCACTGCTCAATTTTGGATGCCTGGACACCAAAAGTGTAACAACTAATGATTGGGTTGGCACTGGCACAAGTCATGCATACTCCCATCAATATGGCCAATGATACAGATGCTATGGGTCGAATTGGTTGAACTTGCCATGCAACAAGTTGATTTTTAACAGCATTAGCTAAGTATCCGAATTTCTTTCCCACTATTGCACCAAATATTAATGATAGTCTAAAAGTTCCTCTACAATAATAGTAAATAAAAGCGAAGCTAAGTAGCATGCCTCGAAACGTATGGAAGGCAGTTTTCAATAGGAATTTCATATGTATATTATTGCAATGCCCGCAAGTTTCAGAAACAAAACATACAAAGCGAATTGCATATTTGCAGGGAGACAATGGAGGAACCTAAATATTTGAATGCAAAAAATGCAAGACAATGAAGGACAAAAGTTTGAGCCATCTATGTTAAAATGACCTTCATGTGTTTGGCCATCAGGGCTGATTAGGATACATTTTAAGGTGCCTTTATGTAAAAGAAATTCATCTGGTAAGTCGAAGGAATGAGGTTTGGTATAAATTTTTTCATATATTCGACTCCATCTTTTCGTAAAACTAGGTATCCTGTTTCTTGTATTGTTAAAATGAGGCTATCAAAGGAAAATAATGGTTCATTTTGCAAGTTGGCAATCAATTTTTTACTTTTCCCCACGTCTCTGGAAATTTCTTCAATTGATTTCAGAGCTCTAGAGCGCACTGAATGTATTCTGACAGATTCTTTTCTTGGTTTGTATTGGCAAACATGGTGTGTTATGGAGTTTAAATTTTCGTAAACATTATTTCTATACAAGGTAAGTATTTTTGTTATTGCATTTTGTGTTTCACAATAGCAATCACTGCATGTTTGACAAGGATTTGTCATGCAATACGTTATTTGGCCAGAACAGTTTTTCGGTGCATTGCACTCACAAGATTTTTTTTTGGTTAAACTTGAACATGAGTACAAGATATCTTTTCCTTTTGCAGAGTTTATTGTGCTTGCCCAACTGTGTTGGGCTGAAATGGAGGTTTGGATGTCAGGCAGAATATACTTAGTGTCAATGCCCAAAACTCATCCCTCACAATAGTTATGGTTTCCCTCTGGATCATGACACTTAGTATGAGAAAAATGGATTTTTGGCATTTGTTTAAAAAATTGTTTTGATGTCTTATTTTGGCAGATGTAAGTGTTCTTTTCCCATTTGCACCATTTCACTCGTCCCAGTAGGTGACGTTCTTTGCCCACAGCGGATATTGCAATAGTGATGAGGATTAAAATGTGGAAATCCATTTCTGAAATTAATAAGAAGGTTGGGTCAGTCATGACCCTACGTATTTTTTAATGTTAGCTCTGCTTTCATTTCTAGGTTTGATCCTACCCTTTTTGTCTATTATTTGTAACTTTTACAGTATTTTTAGTTAAACCAAAAGAAAACATTGGGAAGGGTATTTAGAATGACATCCTTCCAATTTTGGTTTTCTTCTCTATCTTGTTCGTTCACGTCGGCCACTTCAGCTTTAACTTCCTCATTTATGTCTACTTGTTCAGCTACGTCTACTTGCACATTTATTTCTACTTGCTCTTGCTCAACTACTTCTGCTTGCTCATTTATTTCTACTTGCTCTTGCTCAGCTACTTCTGCTTGCTCATTTATTTCTACTTGCTCCTTTATTTCAACTTGCTCTTGCTCAGCTACTTCTGCTTGCTCATTTATTTCTACTTGCTCCTGTGCAACTACTTCTGCTAGCTCATTTTTCTACTTCCACTTCTCTAAACTGATCATCTTCCACCTGAGTTGCACTTCCCAATTCCAATGTATCTGCTCCAGTAATCTCTTCTGAACCTGACTGCAAGTTACTCACTTCTGGATTAGGGCTTGGTTACTTCCCCTGTAAAAGGATCAACTTGGAAATTGGATTAGAGTGAAATAGAATTTGATTTTCTCATCTCTTCCATTGTTCTCATTGCAGAGACTAAATCTACATCTCTGGTTTCATCAAAATGTTCTGGCTCCACAACCTCCATAATCATGTTTTCAGGGTCTGGAGCAATCACTGGCTTATTACTTGCATTCTTGTCTACCAATGTTTCTTGTTCATCTTCAGTTTCGGATACCTTTTCATTTTCCACTACATTTCCTAATTCCTTTTCAATGTCTCGTTTTACGTTACTAACTTGCTTCCTTGGCCGACCTCTCGGTCTTCCACTACCTCGGTTAGAAGTTCCTACAGGTTTTATTAAAGGCATGGCTGGATCCTTAGGATCCTTCAAGCACCAGTTCAGGAAATCTGCATAATTTGCAACTTTTCTTGGGCGTAGCGAGTAGCTTGCCCCTCTTGCTAAGGGACTCCTTTGATCCATAATGGGACGTTTAAATGCCAGATGCGGCTTACTGGTACTTGGCCCTCCAAGTTCTACCAGGGCATAGGGTTCTGGATCAGGAAGTTGTTCCTTGGATTGTTCAGTATCCCATGGTGTGGATCTTTTTAGGTATACTAAATCGCCTTCCTTAAATCCATGATCTATTCCTTTTTTATTTTTTGATTCGCGGTACCCTTTTAATTTTTCATCTAGGGTTTCCGTTGCAATTTCGAATGCCAATTGCATGCGCCGGGTCAAAACTTCCTTGAAATTATCGTTATAAAGTGGTTTTCTAGGTGTATCGATCAAGGTTATAGGCAGAATTGGATCACGGCCATATGTAAGGTAGAAAGGAGTTTCTGTGGTGGAGTTGTGGATGGCTGTTCGGTATGCTAGGAGCAGCAATGGAAGTTGGTCATCCCAATCATTTTGTCTGGAGTTGACATAATGGGACAGCATTTTGGCAATAGTGCCATTAAACCGTTCCACTTGGC
>JAQGAO010007321.1:0-11407 GCA_034697705.1 Ommatoiulus sabulosus
AAAAACCGGATTAGTGCAACAGTTTTCCTTGCCCGGATGGGTTTTCACTTATCCGAATTCGACTGTATACCACATATTCAAGAGGACTAGATATATGCCTAACCCTGGCAGTATATTTCTTAAAATACATTGTTAAAAAACATTACATCTTAAAATCCATACTATAAATGCTCTGAAACAAAAACAAGAAGAATTACACAACTGGAAAACGTGCTAATAAATAATGTTTCCATTTGAGAAAAATATCCAGATTTCGTCCATACAAGCATTAAAATGTCTAAATTTAACATGCATGAAGGCATGTTTCACACAACTGGAAGTTAGAGTACATGTACGATTTCCAGTGATGTAAAATATGATTTTGGTACATATGTGAATTGTCTGCATTTAAGGTGCCAAGTTTCCACCGTACATTTCCGAAATCAATTAAAATATAACAAAAAACGTACATGTATCTTAACAGGCAAGCGTACGTAGCATGCATGTTAAATATTACGAACCATTTTTCAACATTTTTTTCAACATAAATCTTTTCAGTTCAAGTTCATGGGCAGGCTGTTTATGGGTTATCCCAGAAATCAAGGTCTTTAAACATTTTATTGGACACGATTTCGCAGACAGTGGCAACTAATTACAGTGCAGTTATTTTTCCTCTTTTAATGACTGTTTTTTCATCTTATAAATATCAAAAACAGTGGATGAATAGATATATCCTATATATGCAGGCAAGCATGGGCGTGCATAATTTCAATTTCCCATTATATAATTAGCAGCTAGTATATATAATAACCAATTTCCACGCTTTAATTACATACTTTGTGCGGATTTATGGACAATGAAATAAAAGCTAGTTGAGGGGACTTCCATATAAAACATGTGCAGTGCCAAATGCCAAGTGCTAGATCACAAATCTTTCATTTAATTATAGAACATGAAGGGAATTGCTTATCGGGGCGACATCATGCGGCAGGATATAGTTATCAGATGGCAATAGAAAACTGCCAGTGTGAAAGGTGCAATTATTTTTCAGAACAAATGACTTTGGCTACTCAGAAATAGTTACGGCTCATTTCGTGCGGCCTCCAGAAATCAACAACTAAGAACAATGCATCAATTATTTTCACTAGGCTGGAAAAGACATCTACATATATGAATAGAAACGACCATTAAGCAACTGACAATGAAGTTATCAAATCTGCCAGCCTGTCATGAATCCCATTTTCCTGCAATTATTTTAGGTTTACGAATTGCCTTTTTTGAATAATATTTCATGTTGACTTTATCTAGGAGATACACAACCAGCATGGGACGTTTCTATAAACTGAAAAATGCATAACATGATAATTGATATTCATGCCGCATATGCAAATAACTGTAAATATATCTTCGATAAAATATTGTTAGTCGCTATATAGTTTCCTTTTATAGTTTCTCAAGAGCTGATTAAAAAAATGCAATAAACAATCAATGGAAAGTACACGTCCAAATGTTATAAATTTAAATGCTGTACTGGTCTATGGAACGACTTTAAATTAATCTGCACTTTGAAAATATTTCAAATTTCTTTATAGATAATCAATTTTCATAAACAGAACAGACGTATACAGACAAAGCTAAAAATGTTGTTAACTTCAAGATTGAAAACTGGCATGTGGCATCATTGCTTTTAATGTACATTATCCTACATGAAGTGTTCAATATTTGCTTTTTATGTCAACATGACATACTATACAGTATATGCAAATTTCTTATCAGGTTTATGACCACGTTTCCAAAACTTTATCGACACGTGAAAAACATGTTCACTTCAAGAATATTATCATATCAAAACTTCAAATGTATCACACATCTTAAGTGTTTTTGCCGTTCGATTATAACTGAAATTCCAAAAATGGGAAGCACGTGTTTTAACATGTGTAAAAAACCTATTTCTTAACTAAGTTATTGAGCTGCATAAAATTAAAACCAAAAAAGCAGCTGGTAATTAGTTGTTATTAGGTTAATAATAGCATAGAGATAATATACGTTCATTATGTATTACTTGGATTTTCTTAGATACCAACTACATGTACTATCATTTAAAGGATTGTCATATTCTTAATCTGAAAATGACACTCCCCAAACATTTTCACACGTTTAATTGAAATTTATGCATGCTTAAAATTGTGCATTTCACATTTTCAAATTCCCTAATTACAAATTTGAAATTCATTAAAATCTTCATTTTAACCATACAGAATGTTGCGTGTAACGATCTATAGATGGCATTATCCATGCAGTCATTTTTTTTTTTCAAATTTGAAATAAATGCTTCGAAAATTTATGACTATGAACGACACGTTTCCTAGGAATTTCAATCAAAAAAATTGATTGAAAATACTTAATTCTATACGCCTAAAACCATCTTCGAAAATCTCCAATCACTGTTAGAGTCTCTTAAATGTTTCCTCGTTGCCCAACTAGTTGCTTCGCATAAAGTTGGTCTTCGCACGCACTTTGGTCAGGACATTAGTTTTGCATCAGCCCATAGTCACGGACTCATCCCACGAGTCTGCGTATAAAGTTTCTGCGCCTGCGCACTTGATCCGCAATTCCTCCCTGAGGATCTGCTATACGCACCACAGGCAGTGCACGGAATAATAACGATAATAATATATGCCCGAATCGAGCAAAAGTGTGATGAATGAGTCTGAACCTGCATAAACTGTAATCTTTTCGTACTAAATATAATAATTATACACGCAGGCAGTCTGGCCGTCTTCATCTCCCTCCCAAATCTCACCAACTGGCCATTATTTTCAGCCAGAGATTTCTATAGAAGGAGCCGCTCTGTTATAAGCCACTGGATGACGTTTGCAGCCAAAGTGTACATAATACCGTGTTTATGCGCTCGGCTTATATTTATATTCATTGAAAGGCATAAATTGCCGAAAAGGTGACGGCCACTGAAAAATTACGATTGTCTTTATAGGATGCACGGATCCACGAACCCTGCTATTACGCCACGGACGTTAGTCCAAGCGGAAAATGCAGTGCAGATTTCTGGATAAGGGCTGCTCGGATGCCAGATAACGAGCTCAAACCAGGTTCCTACGAAGTCGTAAATTTTCCCCAAGAAGAAAAAAAACTAATATGTTTTTCCAGTCTATAATCTATAATGAGAGAGAATTATAAGAGCGGGTAAGTTCATAAGTTTGGTCCATCCATCCTTCAGGAGTAACCCGCATTTCATTATTTTATGTTTTTGTAAAATATGGTAACCAAGTATGGAAACGAAGTATGGAACGCTGTGGTGCAGTACTATGCCCCACAACATTGGTGCGGAGAAACATTGGCAAGCAAGAAGTCAGTCAAGAATAACTATAGAGAGTTAAAAGTTTGTGTTTTCTGTACTTGTAATAGCGAAATGTACATTGTATACATTTAGTAAAGTCCACAAAAAGTGTGAGATGGCAAAAGCAGCGCCGTGTATATATGATCTGTAGCAGACTTGTGCGACAATAAAACTCTGAAAGAGCAACTGGCTGCTTAGCCTCGAAAAACTAAACAATCTATGGAAAAACTGTAAGAAAGCTTTATTATTATTGACTAAGTTTAGCAGAAATTTGTATTTGGAAACAAATCAACTTTTGATAAAATACACTTTATTTGTGATTGAACATATAAATGTACCTTATAGTTCTCAATCTTCTAATCACTTGTTTATTTCTTCTATGGGGACGGGGTCTTCACGTGGGTGCTCTATGGCCGTGATGCCTTTGTGCCCTAAAATCTTTACCACCCCATATGAAAAAAATAAACATTTGTTATACAACTTGTACATGAAACATATACTGAAATTGGCCCAATCCCATATATATTTCATATATGTGCATATATTTTCAATATATTGCACATATATTATATTTTCGACCAATATATGGATAATATATGGATATATGGATAATATATTATCCATATATTGGTCGAAAATATAATATATATGCAATATATGGAAAATATATGCACATATTTTCGACCAATATTGGTCGAAATATTGCACATATATAATATTGCACATACATATATATTGCACATTTATTATATTTTCGACCAATATTGGTCGAAAATAAAATATATATGCACATATATGGAACATGGAATTGGGCCAATTTCAGTATATGTTCCATATATAACAAAAATGTTTATTTTTTCCATATGGGTTTGAAGGCCGTCACACACGAGGATAGTTATATCCGGAAATAAATTGCGAGAAATTGCAGTAAAGTTATTTCAATTGAAATAATTTCCTGTCGCTGCACACATGGAGCAATATTTTCAGAATATATTCCTATATACCGTATATGGCAGCACTGTTATACAGAGGGACATGTGGGTAAACTAACTTGACAGCACTGCTTTTATTCTATTCTGTGACGTATGTCCTTCCTGATTGGCTATCCAACAGAAAGAAACTTTTATGCGTGAATTAAAACCTATGAGGCTATGACGTCAGTGCCCTTCCAGAAATAAGTTGCTAAAAATAGGATCAATTTCCATTCTGGAATTTTACCTGGAAACAAGTTTTGGGATATAAATTGCCTCGTGTGTGACGGCCTTAACGGAATTGCAATGATCTCGTTGTAAAGCTGCCATCGAGCAATATACAGTAGACTCCCGATTATCAAGGGTCCTTGCAATACAGATCACCTTTAAATGTATTTACAGTTGTAATTTCGTGACAATTTTTCTTGGTAAGAGCAAATGGTCTTGATGTTGCTCCAAATGCAACAACTGCGCCTCTAGTTTAACCTGAAACAAACTGGTAATTACGATGTCTGGAGCTATACTACTAGTTGAAATTAGCAGCTGAGGTGCTTTCCATGGGTGGAATTTTTAAAGACAGCATTGCCAAAAACGTAGACTCAAGAAAATGGTCATTGATGATTTGAACCATGGGCATCCTGTCGCATCATCTTCTTTTTAGATGGCATTGTTACCAATGACAGTCTGTTCAATTGCGTTGGTAACATCTCTGTCGATAGATTGTAGCAAGCTTGCCATTCCAAAAGGACAAGATTAAAAACACGGTTCGCAACCCAGGTACTGTATATCATGAAGATGGACATCAAAAACCGCTTCTGGACAAGATGGACATGCCTACGACACCGCTAGGCATTACTCCTTTTGGGCATTCAGCAGAAGCCATGAAAAAAGCAGCAATCCATACATTGCAACTTTGATTCGAATGTTGTCCCAACCAACAAATACCGCGTTTGGTCGAATCGGTAAATCTTGAGTTAGAATTCTAGAACTTCCTGTCCTTTCAGCCTACAATTGATCTGGAAGCCAACCATTCCTTACGTTCTTGATCATTGTTTTCTGCATCTTGGAACCGTTGTACAGAAATCCTGATGAGATTTCTACGTTTGGAATTTTAAGCATTTTGAAAACCGAACTGCTTTTGTTGACGGAAGTGGAAATGGCATGCATGCCAAGTTGGATGAATGGTGCTTACATGGAACGTTCGGAAGACAAACATGCCATTTAAACCTTGCCGTTTGACAACCTAGACTACCTTGAGGGCGCGTTTCTGACAAGCATTTCAAGTAATAAAAAAAAAGCGAAAATGAGAACAAGACATTGCACCCTACCTCTTAAAACAGAGGCGCAAATTTCTCGTACTTCCTCTTCCGTATAGCCACGGCCCTGTTGGAACAAACAAGACAGTTCAAGGCAATGATTCCTCCAGCATTCTGGCATTACCCAAAATGTAGCATCTTACCGCTGGACCGGGTAAACCAGGCATCCCTGGTTGCCCACGGCTCCCTGGTGGACCCGAAGGCCCTGGAGGACCACTAGCTCCGGGGATCCCTGACACTCCTGGGGCACCTGAAGGTCCTCTTTCTCCGCCCGCACCTCGCTCTCCAGGCTGCCAACATATGATGGATTCTTAGCCGAATGCACAAAATCTGATTCGTTTTTTGGACAAGCACTTACCATGCCAGGAGGTCCAGTCTGACCGCTTTGACCCTAAGAATAGAACATTCATGTTTGGATTTAAACATCTTGACTGACTTGGAAGAACATGTTAGGATTAGGAACTTGCAAGGTGACGTACCGGTGGACCTGATTTGTAGTAATCAAAGTCTGGGTCGACCATGTTCTCTCGGGCTACGTCGACCTGTTCATTGGGAGTGGACATTGAAATTAGCACGATTGCTTATTTTTTGGTTTAAAAGTTTTCCAAAGTTTTCCAAAGTTTTCCAAAAAAGTATCTTACCTTTGGTCCTGGAGGTCCGGGTGGTCCAGGTGGCCCCTGGAATTAAAAATTGCATCAAATGAGTGGACCAATGTCTAAACAATAAGCTAAATTCTGACTCTTTGCTGGAGAAATCTTGCAAACTAGCCTGATTTCTCAGGCAAACACTTCGTGTTTCTGTTGCTTGTTCCTATATGTTCCTGATTGCTGCTGTAAGTTCCTAAAGCTACGTCCACACTGGAGGATCGTTTGGAGGAACATAGGTCAAAATTGTGATGCTAATTGCTGCCATTTGTTTCACATAATATTTTTGCGCGAATTGTTTTCATAAATTGTTACCTAAATTGTTTACATAAGTTTGTTTCAATAACCAACTTGTTTACTGTCTTGAAACAAGCCTGTCCGGTGTTGACAGAATGTTCCAGTAGGTTTACATAAGTTTGTTTCCAGAAACAATTGACAAAAATTACAAAAAAAAGTTTCTGGCTAGTGTAGACGTAGCTTAAGAAACATTCTTACACATTGCTTACACATTGCTACATTGCTTACACAGGCTGGAAACATGTTTCCGGTATTTGAGCCCAAATAAACAGCAATCACTTAAAGCTACGGTGTTATGCGTGTTTGCCTGCTTCAAGAGCATAAGGCGTCATTGAAACTAGAAATTAAAACAATAGTTTTTTTTTAATTAAAGCAATATATTGATGAACCTATATTTATGATGTCCTGACCAAAATTTCAAGTAAAACAAAGCGAAATTGTCTTATTAAAAACAATGATGTAGGATAAACCTGCTATGGCCTATTTTATTTTACTAACTTAAACAAGTATGTGTCATTTATTGCTAAAAACTCAACGCTGGATTAATGAGGTTTTTGACGTAGAACAACTATAAGCCTTTTCCCCGATTTAAGGGGGTAGTTTTGGAGTGTCGGATGACCGATTTTGGCATCGTTAATTAAAATAATGATGACGTCATTCATTAAAATATTTGATGGCAACATTCATTAAAATCTTTGATGACGTAATTCATAACATTTCTGATGACGCCATTCATAAAAGTTCTGATGACTTCATTCATAAAAGTACTGATGACGTCAGTCATTCAATTTCTGGTGATGACGTTATTCCTTAAATTTTGGTGATGACGTAGTTTGTTAAATTATGATGATGATGTCATTTGTTAAATTCTGATGATGACGTCATTTACAATGCAGCCCCAGATGTCCATGTAGTTCTTTGTTAAAATAAATTGCAGGATGGCATAGCTCTGCTCAGGTGCCGTTTTTTTTTGGGGTTGTTTTATATATTATTCTGCAAAACTTGCCGTTTACTTTTAGTTTCTTTGTAATTTTTTAAAACTACAGAAACGTTATTGTTTCTGTACTTACCGGAGGACCAGGCCTTCCTTCCAAACCTGGCAATCCGTTAGGTCCTGGCTGTCCGGCACTTCCGGGATTTCCCTAAAAACAATTTGGGTTAAATATCGTAAACTGGGAATCTTGGCAAGACATGCATGGTCTTGGGCCAGATTTGTTTGCCGTACCGCTTGACCTTGAGTTCCTCTTGGACCCATTGGCCCTTCTATTCCGCTTTCACCTTGGTCACCCTAAAAAGAAACATCCCAGTTTCAGTTGACTCTCTACACCGTTAACAATAACTTGAACAAACTGGACATTGCTTTTCAATAAAAATTACCTTTGGTCCTGGTTTACCGATTAGCCCCATGATTCCTCTTTGCCCTGGAATGCCCTAGTATGAAGACGAATGCATTTTGTTACATACAAATCAAGTGCCTTTGGAATTTTCACATTTTTAATGAAACTTACAGCTGGGCCTTCTGGTCCGGTCGACCCGGGCTCGCCGCGTTCTCCTTTGGGACCCTTAAAGTTTTAAAACGACAGAAATAAGTCTCTTGATGATAGATTTTTAGGGTACTGTCCTTTAATAAATTAATTACATTGTTATAGACTGATGTAGAATTGGACTACCTGAAAACGTTTTAAATTATTTTGCAATGTTTTTTTGGATACTTATTAGATAACTACTTATAGATTATAACAACTAATTATATTGCATTTTACTCTTTATTTTTAACTGCGTTTTTAATATCGAAATATTTTAGGGTGAAATTGCCTAAGGTACTCTGATCGTATTTTGATTTCTTTCGAAAGACGTGATTTTGTTTTAAAGTGGCAGATCTGCGATTTCATTTGAAAAGTATTGCAAAACCGAAAAATCCCTTTTATTAATTGTACATGTGTGCACGCTTTATTTTAAAGTTTATATGTTTTTGCAATAATTTCAAGTTTTGAAATAATGCAAATTTATTCAAAACAAACAAATTGATGTATGTATTTATGTTAAGAATATATCGGCATTTCTGGACAAATACATGCACTTAAAATCGCAAATGAAATACAGAAAGTTTCGAATGTTTTTTCCCCTGATTTTTAAATATGTAGAAGTTGCACTGTTGATTGCACAAAGCTAAATAAAAGCTTAAAAGTTTGAAAAACATTGCAGCAAAAATTTTTTTTTTTTTTAAAATAGAACTAGTTTTTCTTCCACGTAGGTTTGGAGTTTCAGATGTCCTAAAAATTTCCTATTAAATGTACTAAAAATGATTCGTTTTATATGTATGATGACCACATTCATAAAAAATTAAATGACGTCATTCATAAAAAATAAATTGACGTCATTCATAAAAAATAAATTGACGCCATTCATAAAAAATAAATTGACGTCATTCATAAAAAATTGGATGACGTCATTCATATAATTGTGATGACGTCATTCATAATTTTTTGACGATGGCGCCCTACATAAAAATCCTGATGATGACGTCATTCATTAAAAGTCGGATGATGAAACCATTTCTTAAATTATCAATATGTCGTCAATTAATCTTAAATTCTGATGATGTCATAATTTACTATGCAACCGTTAAAAAGAATTGCAGGATATATAGGCTATGCTCCGGTGTCTTTAATTGTTTTTGAGCTTTTAATGTATGCATGTACATTGTAGTATTTATGAATGATTGTTATATGGGTTAAGGATGCTTTTATAGAAACAGTTTGATTAGATGAAAATTTGTCAGATTTATTGATTGTGGCAAATATTCACCTTTTCCCCCTCGTCGCCTTGAAGGCCTGGCGGACCAATTGATCCCTGTGAAGAACAAATAAAAGCAACTTTGTTAGAAACATGATTTTGAATTTTGAACATTGCAAACGCTCACGAGAAAATGGTACTCACCGGCAAACCTTGAAGTCCAACTGGTCCTGCAGGACCTGTAGATCCTTTTTCTCCCTAAGGTTTGAACACTGTTAACAACCGCATTGTTAACAAATACGCATGCATGGTTTTAGAAATTTCAAGTCTTACCCTAGGTCCGTCATTGCCGACTTCTCCAGGTAAACCTTGCGCTCCAGGCGGACCCTGCAAGTGTAAGACGATTCGTTGGAATTTTAAAAATGACCATAATGACATGCTACATATGACGTTACTCGACCACAGATTATACTTACCGGTTCTCCAGCTTGTGCAACACTTCCTGGCTGACCAGGATTTCCTGGTTCTCCCTGAAAATGGGAAAATTATGAACATTATGAAGTGTTGTAGAAACTAGAAAGTGAACGAAAAACGTTTGCTTACGGTGTCGCCTTTTTGCCCCAAAGAACCTGGTGTCCCGGATGGTCCTGCCGGACCCTACAAATAAAACCAAAGTTTGTGTGTCGTGTATTTTTGACATCTTTGTCAGGGGAATGGACACACTTACCGGCATGCCTACAAGACCCGGTGGTCCAATCAATCCTGTGGCTCCTGGAAAACCCTGAACAAAATGAAAGATTTTCATGCCACCACATTATTAGAGGCCTTTAGGCAAAATTTACTGAAATGAGGATTTTGGGAGTATGTTTAGAAAATCGCCTGCTCCTACGTGTACATCTGACATTGCTAAAATAGTTATGTTGATTTTAATTTTAGTCGATAATTTGAAAAGTTGCATGTTTTTCTGGCAAACATCTCACCATTGGTTTGTCATTTGGAACATTGGTTTTTCATTTGTTTGGGGGGAAAAATGCTTCAACATTGGTTGAGTAACAATTACGGGGTTCTCCCAGACCTGGAAAATCTGGAAAAGTCATAATTTGAAAATGTCTGGAAAAGTCAGGGAATTATCTACTACCGACATCTCGAGGATGTCGAATTTCGTAAAAGTTAGGGAACTTGAAAATGTCTGGAAACGTCAGGGAAGAATGATTTATTTTGAAAAAGTCAGGGAAATTCAACGTATTAATTTTGTCACAATCCAAAATTAATGTTTCTGTATTGTACCGCTAATGTTCCACTTTGCTCTGGGCCCATTTGCAAACTTTTTAAAATTTGCTAGTACGAATTTGCAAAATTCTCAACAGTTACCGAAAACAAATTTGCAAATTTGTCAACAGTTTCCGAGGATAAACTTGCAAAATTTTCCACGTTTTCCGAATACAAATTTGCAAAATGTTCCACGTTTTCCAAGTACGGATTTGCAAAATCTTCATCAGTTTCCGAGGACAAATTTGCAAAACTTTCAACATTTTCTGAAGACAAATGTTCAGTATTTTCATGTTCAACTTCCCTGACTTTTCCAGGTTTTGAAACAAATTTCCCTGACTAAGACATGGTCAAAATCGACATATGACAATTTGTAAAATTGACATTGGAAAATATTCAATATTTTGCAAAATTTACTAAAGACATATAATTTTGCAAAATTAGCTTGAGAAATTTCTGGGTAAACCTGGGGTTGTCTGGTAAAATTAACAAACTCGTGTTCCGTTTAATACTTTGTTTATACATGTCATTACGTGTCATACTTTCATTGGAACAAGTCCGTTTTGAACTATAGACGATAATGGTTCTGCAAGATTTTCTGAAAAAATTTAACGCAAGAAATTGATTTCTCATACCCTTTCTCCTTGTGGCCCTACATTTCCTGGACTTCCGGAAGCTCCTCTTTCACCCTGTCATACAATAAATATTAACTTGTTTTGCTATCGAACCAATGCTATACAAGTATAGATGTACAAGTATTATATAACTATCATTTTTTACCGGTGTCCCATCTGTTCCAGCGATTCCTTGCAACCCTCTCTCGCCTTTGTCCCCCTAAAC
>JAQGAO010007322.1:0-11404 GCA_034697705.1 Ommatoiulus sabulosus
GAGCTCATGGCTAGGTAAAAGTGGGAGGAGTTAGCATACTGACTGTGTTGACAACTTACAATGTTTCTGTAACGGTGCATGCTGGGAAGTTTGCTTTTAGTGACGCCCCTCAAACACCGCGCTAAATTCAAACGCAGTAGCATTTACCATTTAAAAAGCAATAATAAGGGATAAAATGAAACATCATTAAAAGATTATGGAACTTAAGCTTTAAAAAGTTTATCGGATTTTTTTTTAATAATCAACTCGCTTTTATTTTGGGATTCTGCAATAGTCCACATAAATATTGAATGTCAGTATCACATAGAGACTATTTACCTGAATATGACCAGTATACGTCCTGTGCTAAAAGGGGAATTCAAAAATATATAAAAACTATGAGACGAAGTATTGCAACAAGGAAAATAGATACATCTAAATGAATTAATAATGACAAAACAAAGGAAGTACAGGAAAAACAAATTTTTGAAACAATTCTTAGCAGAACCGATGCATTCTGGGATACTTCATTACCCATCATGCCATGGAGCCATAGGCCTATTTTTTTATGATTTTTAGCTGTTTTGACGATTGAATGGTGCGGTTTTCAATAAATCCTTTCGGAAACCCTAGAACCCTTCGGGAATAATCGCCTCAACCTAATATTTTGTCAAGGACAGGTAGCAGCGTAGATGCAAACTGGCGCCACAGTATTTATACTGTACGTGCTAGCGCGTGGTCTGGGTCAAAGGTTGATCGTCGACAGCTGATGATACGTCGAACAAGAAAATGTGCATTTTATATTTCAACGCTAAAATAAATCCAAAAAAAGATGAATATGCGTTGATACTAATAAACAACCGCGACGAGAAGTACGACCGCCCCACAAAAGTGAGTGGCTTTTGGTCCGAATCTCCCAGCGTTATTGGAGGTAATTTATATTATAACTATATATATTAGTCAAGGTCAGAATTCACAAATAAATGAAATTGTTAGCAAAATAAAGGAGCTCGACTGACCTTGACCTAAATACTGTATATGTCCGATTTTTTTGCATGCCACTTTCAGGCAGAGATGCTACCGCTGGAAAAGAGGGAGGAACATGGCTGGGCATGTCTAAAAGTGGGAAAATTGGCGTTCTTTTGAATGTCTTGCAGCCTACTTGGGAAGAATTGCCCGATGCAAAAGGGAGAGGTACTAAAGCAAAACATTAAACCCTATTAGAATTCCAATAAAGAGTTTCAACTATTGCAAATTTGTTCTCGGGAAAACGTGGAAAATTTTCCAAATCTGTTCTCGCGAAAACGTGGAAACTTTTGCAAATTAAAACTCGCTAAAATTTAGCAAATTTGTCCTTGGAAACTGTTTAAAATATTGCGAATTCGTCTTCGGGAAAACGTGGAAAATTTTGCAAATTTGTACTTAGGAAACCGTGGATAATTTGTCCTCGGAAATTGTTGAAATTACAGTATTGCCAATTTATTCTTGGGAAAGCGTGGACAATTTTGAAAATTTGTACACGAGAAAAAACATGGGAAATTTGTACTCGGGGCAAACGTGGAAAATTTGTCCTCGAATATTGTTAAAATATTGCGAATTTTTCCCTGGGGAAAACAGAAAATTCTGAAAATTTGCACTTGGGAAAACGTGAAAAATTTTGAAGCATGATCTGAATAACTCTAGAATATATTTAAAATTACGTCACGCTGCGCCTTCAAATCAGTAAGATCGACAGTTAAAATGATGCTATTCTTTTTGGAATCTCCATGAATTCAAGATCTGGAACTTGAAAATTTGTATTCGGGAAAATGTAGAAAATTTTTAAAAACAATAACATTTACCAACAAAAACAATTTCACCCTTTTCATACAACCTTTCCATACAACTAAGAAAAACTAGTTTGACATTGCAATTAGAGACTTTCTTACTTTATACATGCAGTTAACGGACATGTAAAATTCCAATAATAAAAGGAATTATTAATCATGCACATAGGTTCCCTGGTGTCAGACTTCGTCTGCAGTGATATTAGCAGCGAGTCTTACTTGAACAGGGTGGCGAGTGAACGCCATTTATATAACAACTTTAATTTGGTAACTATTGAAACTAGGTACGAATTAGAGAGGAAAAAATCTTTGCATATCAACATACATGAACATGTAAATGTTCAATTCCCATTAATGTTCATGAAATTACAGGCCAACTTTCAACACCTTCGTATTAGGACATTACAACAATCTTTCTGACCATCCACCATGTTTCCTACAGCCAGGTCAGAAGTTGTGCTACTATTTATGAGTTGAAATCATTTTCTCCCAGATACTATTATTTTATATATATTTTTTTAAATTCTGCAGGAATCCACGGCCTGGGCAACTGTCTTCCTGAGAATCCATGGCGAAAAATCCCCTATGGGCTCAAAAAATTTACGAAGATCGTGGAGGAGCATCCTACAGTTGAAACTAAAGACAATCTTGAAAAATGTCTAATTGGGCTGCTGAATGATGATACTAGGTTAAGATTGCAAAATTTGCAAACAAAATGAAACAAATTACTGCCTCATAAATTTCTTTAAAAATTAATTGTGCAATGTTAATGACAATATTTTTGTTGTACAGACATTTTCCAGATCCCCAGTTGCAAAAGCAGGGTGAAGGAAAAGGTAACGTTATGCTGGAACCATTAAGTGCCTTGAATGTGAAAATTCCAGAACTAAAATATGGTACAAGGTAAGTTGGTAACGGACCAATATGGTGTAAATAAGATGCCATTTTTTCCAATATCTTCAAACATGTTTGCATCTCACTATCAGGACCAACACTGTAATCTTAATCGATGGGACTGGAGGAGTTGAATTCATTGAAAGGACAATGAAGGAACCAGTGGATGCCATGAATCCACACTGGATAACGACACGACACAAGTTTACGTTGGATGGCTTCAGTAGCAAAATTTAGTTCATGCTTGCCAGAAAAATCAAGTTTTCTTTTTCTGATTATTCTTATAACAAACATTTATGTAGTCGAAGTTATCTTTAAATACAATGAATATTTGTGAAACTGAAAAAAAAATTATTGCAAAATAAACTCATTTCTTTAAAGTATTGATAAATAATGAAGAATAAAACATGAATGCTATATAATGCATACAGTACATAAAGGATAACTGTAACTATCATCCAAATTTATTTTCAAAGGGTTATAAATCAACTAGAAAATCAGACTAGTTCTAGACGGATAAATATAAAAGTGCGCTGTTGAAGATGAAAGTATAAGTATGATAATGAAGGATGTTAATGACTAATTAAAAGTTGATAACGCAAAACTGAATTGATCACAAATTTAACATTCTTTTTTAAATTACATGTATAATCTGATGTTAATAATTTCGTCATTCCTATCTGGAAACGAAAGATTCCCAAATATATTTTTTTCAAGAGTCCAGATCGACGAAATTTTATTTGCCGTCGTATCCAACATAACGTTTTGCCTTTCAGCTTCTTCAGGTGCATGTAGCTAGTTTAATAATGCTGCATGGTTTGTCCTACAGATGGTTTCATTAAAGATCCAGATTTATTTTCCCCCTTCGAAGTATAACTCGCTTACTTTTGGCTAATTACATTATTGTACTTTTTTTTTTTTTTTTTTATAAAAAAGTAGATCAACTCATAACTGGGGTAGTTCCTGCTGGGATAGTTCCTAAATTAAATCGGCCATGACCGTCTTCCTTTCCTATCCCATCCTCCTCGTTAAGGTCCCAATTACGGACCTAATCCCTACCAAATGCCTACCAATTAGTACCCTGCCAAATGGTTGTAATCTACTGACTGCAGGGTAAAGAGTTGAAATTGAAACTTGGAAAGAATGGAAATCTGAGGTGGGACGATTCGACAGTTCCATTTTCATGCCTCCAATTTGGCATTCGTTCCAAGATGATCGTTTCAAGCCATGAGTCTGGCAGAGTTAACTAACTGTAACACACCTGAAAGACTGAAACAGTAGGAGCTAAACAACTAAGCACCTGAAGAAGCAAAACTGAGAAATGTGCTGGATTAGGAGGAAAATAAATAGTTTGATCTTGATAAAATTATCCTGGAGACCCAATTTATCATCAAAGATCAACATTTCTCAGATTCGACCCAGAAGCTGATGGAGGCTCTATATCCGTGGGTACAAATTTTCCTATTGGCTTTCTCGCATTCTGGGAAAAAAATTAAAAATTTACAAAGATGTAGGTTTTAATACCGACGTAATTAGTCATATGGTTTGTTTCACCAACCAGCATCAAATAGTTAAATATCAATGTAAACTGACTAGTTAGGAGTGAACTATATACTGCTCAACATGATTAGAGGATCATTCAAGATTAGGACTGTAAACTGCATGATCCTCTAATTATGTTTAGCAGTGTACTTCAACCAATGACCAGTGAACTCAATAGCCGTACTCAGGAAACGCCGTAGCTTGACATAGATGGAAAACGTAAATGTAAATAAAGTTACGTCTGGCGGTGCGTGCGCACTAAGCATTTCTTTTCTAATAAATACATTATAAACATATCGTATGTTAACACGTGTATATAAATATTTTACATGTAGCAAACATGGTTTTTACACATCAAATACTCCGGATATACTATGTAAAACAAATGTACGCTACATGTAAATGCATGTTTTACGTATGATACGTATAAAGAGTATTTATTAAATAGCTTTAGACCTGCTTTAGAGCAAGAAATGCTTAGTGCGCATGCACCACCAAACGGAACTTCATCTACATTTAGATTTACGTGTTCCATCTACGTCAAGCTAGGGCACTTCCTGAGTACGGCTAATAAAGTCTAATTAAATCGTAAAGGTCCGAACAAAACCTCATTTTTCAAGGGGAAAAGTTGCTATTTATCGTATCATGCTTAGGATGAAAATAAAGGCATCAATGAAACTGGCAAACCATATCTTACCCTTTTTTCCTTCAACTTTAGCATTTCGATTCGAAGTTTACAAAGAATGGATTGGTTTGGTTTATTGGCAGTGGTCCGGCACTGCAGCTCAGTAATCTGTTGTTCTTCCTGCTGAAATAGTTCAAACATAGAAGCAACGGGTCATAAAACTTTCCATTATTTGCTTTCTTGGCTGAAAAATCACAACTGGTAATGAACCTTTTTCTCTTTAAGAGTTTTACACGATCCCTTGCCATAAAGCCTTAACAACGATCCCCAGCTGGTAATGTGGGTGTGGAGAAGCTACAAAAATGATAAATCAAGGTTTTAAATTCTTTGACATCACAAAGATGTAGTAGAGCTGCACAGGCATATGGATAAGAGTAAATTAGAAAACCTGAAGGATGCCCTGCGACGCCCTCTGCTTCCCATCTCTCTTGTTTTTGCACACCACAGACACTTTGTGCTTGCCGACGGTCATTGTAAATTCATTCTTCTGGTGTTTTAACATCTGCATTTCGAATTTGATCTGCGTGTCTCCCAGACCGTAGTTTCTATAAATACCAAATGGGCAAGATTTCCAAAAGTGGTAAATTGCTAAACATGGTTTTTGGCTAGGTAGAATCATTTAAAGATCATCACGACTATAAGCCATAATCAGCTTCGGAAATCGTCCATTTTTCCAAGAAATCGAAAAATTCCATTATTTTTATAATAAGAGACCCCCAACTTTTACTCACCTTTTCAAGCATTCGAGCAGAATTTGATAAGGTGATAGCTGTCCTGCTTTTGCACAAAGTTCACTGACACGAGGGTCTTCCACTCTAATCTCATCAAACAACTAAGTTATAAAAAAATATTTGTCAGAGATCAAAAAGAACAATTACATTAAAAGTCACACGCTGTGACAAAAATTGTGCTAAATTGGAAATTATCAAGAATCTTAACCGCCAATAAATTTTTAGGTAAAAGACCTTGTATTTTTACATACGGCAAGATCTTGTTGTTGTAATCCCTGGTCTTTCTCGTCAGGATTTATGTACTTCATCTGAGGAATCAAAATTTCCAGAGTTGCTTTGGCTATATTTGCCAAATATTTAAAAATATTTTAGAGGAATAGACTCGATAATAAAAGCGAATCATATAGACTTCAGAATGAAACGTTGTGCTAATTATTCACCAGCATCAAGTTTAGCCTGTTTTTTGCTGCTTCCAAAACCAAATCCATATTCCATATCATTTATAACTACGGATGCACCATATGGAGCGCTGGAGTTGTCTGGAAATTACATGAAGATGAAGAATATATTGAAATTGAATACGATAAAGTGAAATGAGATAAATTTCCCTTAACAACTGCAGTTCTTAGTCGCCTACATACCTAATTCTCTAAACAAGTAGCGTGGCTGAACCCTCATAGCATGTTGAACATATTCGTGTAGAATGCAAACATATGACTTTCCATTTGGATTCATCACAAATTCGGCTAGATTGCAACAGAAAACGGGAGTCATTGAAAAATTCATCTTAATTAAGAATTTCATACAAAAAAATTGAGTTCTCATTTTCCTTTTTAAGACTATGCAACTGATAATACCACAAGTTAGAAGAAACTATGACAAGTTAAGATGATATCATTTTTATTGAATATAGAGCTTATTTTGCTTGAATTTAAACTATCATTAACCATAAGTTGAAGATTTTTTTGTTGTGTTACTTCTGCAGTGGAAATTTGTTTTTCAAAAAAAAACAAGTAGTACAATTATGTTGATTCATGGTTTATAAGAGCCTGAGTGACTAGTTTCTTAATTAGCAACCAATTACCTCTTCGTGGATTTGTTGTTGGCCCCTCTTCTTTGTCAGTGCCAGGCGGAAGGGGACAGGTGATTAACTTTGTTCCTAGAGGCTGTGTGCAAAAACTAGTTTAAAGCGAATTTCATGGAGAGTGACTTTATTTGCTTACTGAAGAAAGAATCGCAATTACCAAAGTTGGTCGATGCATCTGTTTCATCTTTTTCTGATGCTTGCGTCTCCCAGCCCAGGTTCTAGAAGAATTACAAATTAAAACTCATAACTTAATGAAGAAAAGTTATAATTAACAAATATGGAAATTGTCATAAAGTTAGCTTTAAATAATGAAGAAATAATTTTAAAGAAACCAACTTAAAACGCCGGACTTTAATTGTTTTGAATTCGAATAGCCTCTGGCAATAATCTCTGAGTTCCAAATAATCTGATATGAAAAAAAAAAATACATGAGACCAATGAATTAGAAACATAGCCCCCTGATCAGACAAAATGCAAATTAAAAAAATGCTCACCAATTGACTTTTCTTTAGTATTCTCTTGCACTGTCTCGATTTTGGCTGTCAGCACAGGTGGTCCTTTGTCAGCTGAAGCAGTATCTAATTACAGAAGAACATTTTTAATAGGAAAATATGATTCTTGAACAATTAAAAAAATTAAAGAAGCACTGGAGTAAATATTGCTTCTATTAATTCTTTCCTCAGCTTTCAGATTGCAACTCTAGGAAAAAATAAAACACTCCAGTACAAATGAGTCACTATACCTAGTTTAAAAAAATCTTACAAATATAAGAAAAACATGGGCATACAAATTTCAAAGGCAACTGTCAAAAAACAGCATGCAGCTTTCTGATATTTTCTACCGAAATCAAATTTGTTAAAATGCAAAATACATTTTTAAAACTCATGGAAAAGGGCCTAATATGTTATATTTTGGCAGTGAGAAATAACACATTTGTTTATAAATTAGCAAGGCAGTTTAATTAATCTATACCTAGACACGTTATTTCATCCATTTTCACAGTTTCTGTTGAATTTTCTTCAGTCATTATATCAAGTGGTATGTCTGGCACTACTGGTGGATTGTCTATGAGCAACTGCTTCTGCTTTTCTCTCTCAATTTCACGACGGTATTGAAGACAAGGAATAGCCGCGATTGGGGCTTCATGTTTCTGCATTATTTGAAATCAAAAATGTGTTTTGTGTTGTTATTTTTTCATTGCATGCTTTTCCTTCTATAACTGGTTACACATACTAAAAAGGTATGCTGGAAAACAAGTTGACTTTTGTACTAACCCTGGCACTGCCTGGTCCCAAAAAATATGGCTTGGAAAGGGTGCACACGCGACTTTTCTTGTGCAGATAGATGGGCATGCCACTATTGTGAGTTACTTCAATCCAACCCTCAGGAAGAACTTCAAAGTGATCCTGACCCCGCACTAATATATAAAAGAAATTGTTGGAACAAGCACTGGGGACAAGGCTAGGGTATGATTGTTTTAAGTTCCAGTGCCAATCATTACTTTTTTAAATTACAGACTTATAATTGACGTTTCATTACAATTATGAAAGGTGATGAGTTTTATTGCTTAGATTTATTGTTACTCTTCAAGCTAGACGTAATAATTAGTCAGGAAGTCAGAAATCGTGCTAAACTGTGTGAAAGATTACTATGATATTGCACATCATAATACAGGTAGTTGTAGGCCTACGTCTCTGAACAGGAATCCAAAATTGTGGAAAATGATGTTTAAATGTATTGATTTGATATAATTAGCAATTAAATAATAGAATCTTAATTTTTATTTTCTTTAATTAGCTTTATGATTTTGTAGTAATCCAGTAGTTCCCCAGCTCACCTTTCAGTACAACTTTTTCCCTCTCCTCATGTGCCATTTCATCATTTTCAACATCCAAGCGTGCTTGCTTTCCCTCCCTATACTGATCCAACTTTTCATCTAAGAGGGCATCTATTTCATCCTCAGGGACGTGATCTTCATCATCTTCATCCATTTCCTCATCGCTGTCGCCCCAGCATTTATCCTCGCCGCTACTGATCAAAGCATCATCCTCATCGTTCATTGCATCATCAAGCACATCATACTCTGTATGCTCATGCAAAGGGTTGTCATAGTCATCCGACACGTCCAAAGGTCGTTTTAACCCTTTACATCCACTCGTTTCTTTATTGTTAATCACGTTGCTAATTAAATCATCATCTGTGTAAGTATTGACACTAATGTGCCCTCCACAATTGTTCACCAATTCCTCAAAGTTACATTTTTCAAGAATGCCTTTGTCAATTGTTGCATTGCCAGAACACCCTTGTTCTCCAGCTTCATTTTCCATCAGTGATTTTTGCATTAAGTGACTACTTTGAACTTCAAAATTGTTTGTTTGATAATTAGATGATTTTACTTCCCCATTGGTAGGCCGAGCTTCTTGCAGTAAATTCTGCTCGCTTTCATCCGAGAAAAGCAACTGCACGGCAGCGTATCCTAAATCTCGGTCATCAACATCCTGCTCCAGCATCGCTTGTTCCACTGCACTTCTCCCGCAAGCATCGGCGTTGTTTTTAAACTGGTTAAAACTGGACATCTCGGCCAACCGAAGTGTCACTAGATAGGTTTGAAATATTTCAACACAAATAGCATGCTATTGAATAAAACAACCCAACCCAGGAAAGGCAGGTTGAAATATTACTTTTACTAATTGTTGGCAGTGTCATGAATAATTTTAAAACGTTGCTCAAATTAGTAAAATTATGAAATAAATACTTAATTAAGAGCCACAGACCAAACTCAAAACAAATCTTGCAAGTTCATTTGAACCCAAACAGATATAGGTCAATATATATATTTATTGAACATTAAGAAAACATTATACGAGGTCATATTTGAACCACCATCAAGGTTGAACAATTTCCAAACCATTACTTGCAGAGTATGAGAAAACAAATAGCTACAGTTTGTCTAAATGACAATTTTCCAGGAACGAACAATTTCCTATTGCACACATCAGGATTCCAATAGTGTTTTCCCATTTGAAGGTTCCAAATTAATGGACATCATAAAATAAAATGCAACCTTTGCAAAAGTACAACTAATAACTAGGGCAATTTAGAAAATGGTTCTACCTTCCTGAGCAACCCATTACCATCAATATGTACATGAGAATTTATTTAGTATGTTTATCAATGAAATTTCCAATTTAGAAGCCTCAATTTTAAGATAATTTCTATGTATTCATCAATGAAAAAAATCTCTTAAATGCTAGCCATCATCCCCAAATTTGCATTTATCACCGAAAAAAATACAGCAACTTCGCACTCGATCCCTCCTGCCCCTTCCAACGTTCGGCATGCCCAAGAATGCATTGCTGTCCTGCTTAAGAAATCAGGGTTCTTTCAATAATGTCAACTATTAAAGTGCACTTACACCTCCAATTTCGGCCCGTGCGATGCCATACCCGCAAATGATACAATTTTCAAAGTTGAATGCGCTATTGCTGCGAGTCATGATAAGAGAGCGTGCTCTGAACTGACTTTGTGGACCCGACACACACTCTTTATTCAAGACTCGAACAATACATTTGGCAAGTGTCACCACATCAGTTAGGCCAAGTGGTCGCATCCACAAACATATAAATCAGCAAACGCCCTCTAATAACTTTAAAACGGCGTTTAGGTATATATCTTGAAGAAATTCAGAGTTTCGGATGCAAGGCAGCAGAAAATTAACTCAACTGCTTTCCTCGACCCAAACTCTGAACGAAATAAATTACTTCCTCATACGGCACATATAGATGCCTACGAAATAATAAAAACACATCCATTAATCGATCGTTTAATAGTTGGATAAGGGAAAGAATTAGGCAACTGCCTATAAGTATCATAATTATTATCAAAATTATCAACTAAACTACTGTAGGATCGATATTGCTACTCTTCGCATCAAAAAATGACCCCCATTAAAAACCCACTATATACTGTATAAGCCAAGGTTTAGCTTCATTTATAGTCATGATATTGTGTACGAGATTGAAACTCCTGCACTGTGAATACTGCTTGCGTGAACTCGATGCATGCATCAAGTGCATAAACCTTTTTTTTATTAATTGTATGCAGGATTATTACACGGATTTTACGCAAATATGCGCTCATTACATCATTATTAATCCAATGATTACATGAACTGTTATGTACGTGAACGCGCATCACTGCATGGCGCTACTTTTTCGCTAGGCCTAAACAAGATGCAGGCGTTCCACTTTGCTACATTATATACATGTACACTGTAGTTAGTTGTTCAATTTAAGAAAAAACTGCTTATGGAGAACATCTCAAGAATCGCGAATTTTCATATAAATGATTAATATTATACATAAAAAATCCCCACCTTACCTGCATTTAAAATAGAGGCCCAAAACAGTGCAACCACAGTACATGTACACGAATTTCACGAAAAGACCAGTATGCTGACTCCGTGTCGGCACTTTTGATGTTCAAACTGCCAGAACGAGTGAAGCGCGCCACGCGATAGTGGATGAGTGAACGAAAAAAAACAACTAGCCGGTTCGAACTGGTGACCGATGAACAAGTTCAGTGAGGTAGTTCACTTTGTTGAGTCAAGTAGGAGTGAGTAACTCACTTAAGTGAACGACGTTCCCCATAATACAATGTC
>JAQGAO010007323.1:0-11403 GCA_034697705.1 Ommatoiulus sabulosus
TTTTGCGAATGCGCATGCGCTAGTAATCGGAGGCAGAAAGCTGATCTGAAATCGGCCGCACTCTGCTCCTACCCTATGGCTTATGTTCGCTTTATTTCTGTTCAATTTAATTTAATTGCAAAGATTTTGCTGCACGGAGATTGCTGAATGGCTCTTCTGCACTTTCAGCGAAAGGGTTATACCCATTTTCAATTTGGAATAAGTTGGTTTTAAGACTGTGCCCAATAATTTGTGCTTTAGAACCTCATATGTTTAAATCATTTCGCCAAACAATAAGTTTAAGTATCGATGTTTACATGTTACCTGCAGGTGTTCATGGGTAAGAAATTGCGAGTCATCTTGTTGAAAGTTTAATTCAAGTTTTAAATGATGGATATATAGTATTGTTGTCCTTAACATTTCGGGACGAAAACGGACTTATGGCTCACCTTGTACAGTATATACTGTATGTTGCGATAAAATAAAGTAGCATTTGTTCGAATGAAATCGTCAAATTTTGACTTGTAGGAGTTGTGTAAGAAATAGAAAAAAATGGGCAATTTCGGTAAAAGCTGGAAGACATTTACGAAGCTCTATGACAAAAACTTGCAAACTGAAGAATCTATGCAGTACACCAGTACACGTTCAAACTTCTGCGGTGAATTTATTGGATAATTTATCGTTTATTTATAATTCTGCCAATTTTGTTGGTAATGGTCTTAATACCGCGTATACAGTGTTTATGCTGCGTGTCCTGAATGAATAAGCCTTATTCTTTATAGCATTTGGGAAAGGATTAAGGAATACACGCGCTCTTATCGAAGGCTTAACGTTCATACGTAAACAATGTACATTATACATTAAGCTCACCAGAGCACGAAGTTTTCTACCAGACATGTTTTCGGGCATGTTTGCTTTTTTTCCTCGATTAATGTGTCTTTTATAATAATACAAAAAAAACGTAAAAAGAAGTCTAGAAAGGTTGCTAGGCAAGAGCTCGAGTTAATAAGGGGCACTCAAACCCTTATTTGGAAATTTTTGTTATAATTATGCTTAGTTGTATAACGATATACGGGGACTTTAATACGAACTCAAATGCTCCCAAGAGTCAACCAAGTCATAAAAAAGAGAATTCAGTATGATCCCAACACTGATTGAGCTTGGAATTACATTTCAACGAGGATGTTTTCATAAAAATCGGTTCAGTTAGCTTTTTCAGCTGCATATATCATTTGCTCCGAGGAAAGCACTTTATATCCGAACATTTTGACTTCGGCTGTTTTTCCAAATTTCAGATCTCGGAGCCCCTTTATGGAAATGATTGGGACTTTCGATCATCATTGAATTTATGAGTTCAAAACCGTTCACATGCATGGAAATGGGGGTCTCGGTGATATCTTTGTTGTTTATGATGAATGTGCCTCTATACAACTCGAGACAGCGTGTGCAACACGTTTCTATGAAATCCCAAACCGTATTCTTACTTCATGTTCCTATAGATGATGGGGATCGAACGATGCAGACGATCACTTTTTATTATTATGTTTGATGTAAGAATTGTGAATATGTATACCGAGCGTGCAAGCAGTATAACCTAATTGGCAAAACAGCGCTAGCGGCATAGGCTACATTATAATTCGTTGGGCGCTATAGTATTTTTTGTAAAATCCTCATCTGTTTAATTTGTTAATAAACAAATATGAAAAATAAAATTAAATTGGAATGCCACGGAAACGACACTCTACACATATTTAAGTAACTAAATAAAAGGGGAAAAGTTTCAAATATGACAAATTATCTGCCAAAAAACACGAGATTTTCCAGATACGAGCCTATTCATTTTTAAAATTTAATTCACTTATAGACTTTCAATTGTATAAAAGTTCGTGTATAGTGTACGATTTACAGTGGAACCTCATTAAGACGAACTCGTTTAATACAAGCATCTGATAGTATACGTACCAATTTCCAGCCCCCTCCCCCCCGTACGACTTCTGATAGTACGAACTATACAATTTAAACAAACAAAATTTGACTTCCCATGAGATTCTTCTTAAAGACGTTCGACTGCATGTACACTATAGTAATTTTTAAAGTCGTTTGTACCGTATCTTCTTTTAGAAACACCGCAGGACATGCAGTATTTCACGCAACAGTATTTCCGTTAAAAACTGCGTCATTTTTACAGAAATTGGTGTTTAGTTTCACCTGTAGCGCAATTTGAAACGGTGTAGTTGCCTTAACTCGCCTCCATTGGTCGGGTCATTTACTGTGAATGATGAAGAAGGATATAGGGGGCACAGTTCAACGTGCCACATCATATTGGATCGAGATCCATCTAAGTAAATTTAAAAAGGTGAATTGGAGCAAACACATTCGGAATGAATTCATTTTGCGGGGGTCCCTGTTTTTTACCGCGAATGTGGCGTTACTTTGATGTCTTGAATGCGCGTCAACTGAACCATTATAGGTTTTGATTATTCATCGTAGGCCTATAGCTACCTATAGCCTTTGTTCACATTTCACTTAGCTGTAGTGCTCGGTGCTGAGCAAATTCAGGCAGTATATTCTATATGGACGCTACGCGCGTATATGTAAACCCCAGAGCGACAAAGAAATGCCGGTGTCACCTGAAATCGATGAGTACTTTTTCATTTAATTTTTTTCCCTTTTCTTCTTTTTGCGGTTGGAAAGACTAATTTTCAATGGGTATAGTTCGAACGACGTATCCGCGGTATAATGTAAAATGCCAACCCCCTGAAATTGATTATCGAAAGGAGGAATTGTCCCAACTGTTATAAAGTCGGCGGATTTTTAACGCGTGAAAATAATAGACTTTTGCCCTCTAGAATTATCTATACCGGAATCCAATGATTACTTTATCAATTGAAGAGGATAAAACGTGTTGAAATTGCAGCGATCTACGTACTTCGATTTCTCAGCAAGAAGGCGAAGATTTGTGCTTAGATAAAAATCGATATCAATTATTATCGCGATGTTTGATATAAGTTATTATCGCAATTTTATGCGGTTTGCGAAAAAAAACTGCATGGCTCGCGATAAACAACATTTCTTAGAAATTATATCTCATGCACTGTATAGCGTTGTACAAAAGTTGAAGGTGTTACTAAAACATCATTAAGGCGTTCAAGCCCCACATTTCATTTAATGGCCTTCCCCTAATCTTAGGCAATCTCGCATAGGAGGCAAGCCTTGATGGCTGCTCAAATACGGATAGGTGTTCTGTGAGCTACTTGATTAATATAATTCGTAGAACTGCAAAAAATTATTCGGGTAAAATTCGAATTATGAAGTGGAAAACTGAATTTCGCACTATACGGAATCGCTCGCTTCGCTATCACATGGTCTGTTATTTGCTGAACAATTACAATGAACATACACTGTATATGCAGTGTTTAGTTAGTGCTCAGCCCTACAGAGCACTGGATTAGTACGTTTATTTTAACAACAGAAAGACGCCACTTTCGGAAATACATGTCAGTTTTTAATGCTTCACAAGATATACACTGCCTGGCAATGTGCTATACATAGGCCTAATACTTGATTTTTTTTTTTTGCGTAGAACTAAACGATGATCCCCTTTAGAAAATGACGCTTTCGCGATTTGCAATTCTAAATTCGTATAAAAGACACGAAACTGGCCACTGGCGCGAATATTCCACATTCCAGATGAACTGGGTCACACGAAATTCAATTTATTTCCCCAGCGGAAAAGCAATTTTGAAATTGCGAGTCGCCAAGAGGGACGTTCCGAATGAAAAATAACGAAGACATTCTCGTTGCTTCAAAATCATTTCTTTTAAGCTGTATTCTCCTTTCCATTGTCTATACAGTATGTAACTAACTGCCCATGAACGCCCGTGTTTCTCAACTTACTGGATTCTTGAAATGGACCCCCGTAGCTCTCTTATTTCAAAAGCTTAACTTACTTTTCAAGCATCAATCAAATTGCTGAAGGTATTGCTATTTTTATCTACACGAAGTAATTTATTGACTTAATCGAATTACATTGAGTCAGATATCAACGATAATGCGAAAATTCCTCGCAACTTGCAGGAAAAACAGACAATTTTAAATTGAATTATAACGGCAATTGAGTCACTCAGTCTAGCAGCACTGGTTCTCTCGGAGCAAACATGGCATGGAAGGAAATGCTATATACATTATGTAGTTGAGGTCATATGATCGTTAAATGTGCACCTATACGGGATCCAATCACAATTTTACAATTTCACTTCAGTAACCGCAATTCAGAGACGCAAATCCTGCAAATATTTTTCCAGATGGAGAGAGAAACATGCAGTTTTTATAATATTAGTTACATGTACATTAGTATATATAGCTAGATTTTTTTATGGCTACATTTTATTCTTAATTATTTATAGCATACCTATCAATGTTTCCTTCGCAATTCCTGTTCAGCGTTTGTTCTAATTTGATATGCCTGATGTAAAACCAATCTAATCAGTACATGACGAAATCGCTCTGCATTTTAAAGAAATTACATGTAGGCTACATGTACATTCGCTGCATTTGACGATTGGTTTCGGCGGATGGTTTTAGTCTCGAACAAAAAATTTCAGGCTATGAACATATACTACACCGTCGTACATGTATACATAATTTAAATTGTCTCTTCCAACTCTATTCTATATTGATGTCATTAATTGTGCTAAATTTGCCAACAACGCGGATCCCTGTTTTCGATATACCTCGCGAGAATTTCCACATAATGCCAATTTTCAATTATCATCAATCATTTCGGTATAATATGAATGCATCAAAGGGCATTTTTTTACTAAGTTTTGTTTAGAAAAAGTCAATATTGATGTTTATATGTCCATAGAGCATACACTATACATGTAAGAGAGAATTAGGTTAGTCAAGTATAAGAAAAGTACGATGCATTTATGCGAGTAATGTTGACCAGTTTGTTAATATATAAGATTTTGTATTTTCCCAAAAACCGTCCTATGCATGTTTATAATAGCGTCTTTTCTGTATGTATATCCAGTACAATGGTTTAGCGCCTGGTTGAACTACTCCAGAATTTATATCTGCGACCACGAATCCTTTGAGAGTTTTACATCACTTTCAGCTGCGGATATGTTTATTTTTAGTAAGGAATTTCAAATGCGCACGCGCAAAATATTATTGACGAAATTTCCCCACTATAGTTACTGTTTGAGCAAAACAAGGTGGACATTATAGCTACTGGAATCTTGAGGTTGTGGGCAAACCTGCAAGAAGAGTTAACATGCATGGTGTGGGCATTTGAAACTAAACCTGCTTTCAATGTGCTATGGAACTTTACTCATACAGTATTTTGTTTTATTCTGTATGCTGCATGATTATTTCTGGATAGCAAATCTGAGATAGCATGTCCTTATAAAGCATGCAAATAATGGGAAATGTAGCAAAAGAAATTTTCTGAAAACTCGATAATCTGACTTTTTCTAACAATGAATTTCACTTTATAACACCAAAAGAAAACATGTTTAATATATTAGGCCTATATATACTTTATACTGTGATTGTTTCAAGTTTAAATCATCTTAAAGTGTAATTTCGGTTATCCAAGAATTTTGTCCGGGAAATTGATTGTCTTCAGGAATTAGGAATTGCAATTATGCCAATAATCACGAATCATAAAGATGCTAAATCAAATTTGCCCAAATGAAGACATCAGTCGGTGAACTGTGATAGAATGATAAAATTCAGTAGGTGGACTTTCCGCAGATCATTGTACGATGACATGTCCATCCATGTCAATTAATTTATTGTATTGCATGGCCAAGACGACAAGGTAAATCCGACAGATTTTAATGGTCGATTAAAAAAAAAGTCATCGAGAGCAAAGGAGTAGCCCACTATCGCTCGTTGCAATGGCATCAAGCATGTATTGATCACATGACGATTTCTAACAATCAGAACGTCATCTCGACTAAAGTTATCGAATGCACGGTTAATCAGCATGTTTACTGCAGTTCTGGTAGATTACGTTCAAACTCATTATGCAAACATTGTACTTTTCACGAAAACATCTTTCATTGTGAACATTTTTTCTTATTAATAACACAACTTGTATACATGTACGGTAAACAATCCACTATAGAAACCCATGGGCGTTTTTTGTTGTTGCAGAAAGCACTTCAAAATATTTAACTCGGAAGTTGGGTCAATAACTCGAGTTCAAACGTTGCAAAGTAGTCAATACATACGTGCTCGTCAACAGCAGTCGTTTTCTTATATATATATAGAATAATATGCACTTTTCTAAAGCGCAAAGAGAGTAAGAAATGTACCAAGTCGTTCCGGAAAAATGCCATACATGTATATAGTTGGTTGTTCTTAGTATACCCAGTCCCTTTTCAACCTGTGCTCCACGGAGTTGCTCACACTATTTGCAGCTTCGGACATCATTAAGCCGCATCATTCATTCATATGGAATTGATCGCACGTCCATGCGAAGGCTATCTTATCTACAAGTAGGCCTACCGTATACATTCCCTGTATACTGTCTGAGATAACCAGTTTACAGTTACGGTTTGCAATTGCGTTTCGTGACATTTCTCCGGTTCCTCTTTAACATCACCCTTCCGATCCTTCTTCCCTCCCCTCCAAAAAAGTATTACCGAAAAATGATTTTGAAATTTATCGACCAATTCTCGAGCAGCTGATGCTAATAACGCGCTTTCATCAAGGAGCGCGCCAAGATCCACGGAGGCTCGCCCTCTATTATAAATGAGCGTGCATTGGAATATGGATGGGGCTTACCTAAGAGGACCTCTGAAATGGCACGATGCGAGCGTGCGGGTCATTAAACCTTTCGTACATCGTAACATCACTAAGCAACAATCTTATTTTTTTTTTCGTGGAAACGTGCCCTGACACGCTATAAATAATGATAGCGTCGTAATACGGCGGAGCAACCGTGAATTTCACGCACTCGAGAAATGAGGAGGGGGGGGGGGGGGGGGTTAAAGAGATGGGCGGAAATTACCGCGTGGCACACGCGTGCCAAACGCTGTCAAATTTGGCCAAGCAGCCCTCAGCTCGAGGATTTTCGGGGTGGGAAAATCAATCGATTGTCACTCTAGCGGTTACTTCAGCTCCTGCAAGGCGAAGAAGCTTTTATAATTCTGGAAAATCGGGGCAGGGTTTACCTCCATCTTGCAGGTCAGGGATGTCCTCGTCCTCCAGAGAAAAGTCCGATTCCTTGGGAAGGCCGTGAAACTTTTGCACCACGACGATCTTCTTGGCCTTCATTTTTGCGATGCGGAGAATCGCTCGTTTTCTGATGTCGTTCTTAGCCAAGTACACCGCCTAGCACCACCAAAACTGTTAAATCTCTGTACGCGCAGCTACTGCGCCCGGCTCTTTTATCGTAAACACCGGCGGAGGGCAGCGCCACCCGGGGGCGGAAAAGAGAAACCTGCGCGGCTAAGATGCACCTGATATACACGTGCTGGGCCAATGATTAATTGCCAGTGATTGGAAATAATCGACTGGCCAATATACAGTACGTTAGATTGCGTTCATCGTTGATGTCTACTTGTAAGCACGGTCTCAATTTGGCATTTTGTCCGCATAACACCAACGTATATATATATTATTAACGTCAAATGTGGGCGAAGTTGCGATGGTGGGCCAGTAGGCGTGTGGGGGCGATCGCGATGGTAAATTGTACACAGTTTTCATTTCAGGCTTAATAATTCGTCGCAATTTATAAATAAAAAAAACGAACAAAATGCGAAAAGATTCCATTTAAAAGAATGCGATGTTTCATTGAACTACTTTTTTTTTAATATGCTCATTTTTTTTTTTTTTCATTTAACGGAGTGCACGTAATGCATTACGTGCATTACTTATTTCATGAGTTATTTTTTAAACTTTCTACTATTTACGAGTGCAGGGTTTAGCATATCATCCACATTGCTGAGCATTTTCTGTTCTCAGCAGTAATAATGATGTCACGGTGCGTGTTCGTAATATCCTCACTTTTAAGGCATCACTCGTTACATCACCTTTAAAAAGGCGAACTCTAAAAAGAGTTAAAAGCGTTATGGAACAACTTTAAAATTGCTAATCAACGTGAAATTATTTCCACTATTAACGAGTTTATAAAGCTCGTGTTTATACTCATGCGCTTTGATAGTAAAACACGGGGCTTTGTCAGGAAAAAAACACAAAATGCTACTTGCAAGGGAAAAATTACAGTCATCAACGTGATTTATATTGTGTTTTAACTTTATTGAGCTCAGCGAAGATATTTCTTCTGATGATTTTTATTTCTCTCGCTTGCTTGTGTATCAATTAAGCAAAGTGAAATTTATGCATGTTGCGATTCACGATATGCTGGTACTATTGTATGCATACTTCGTATACAATTTTAAGCATATTCGCCATTTTCGTTTTAACGTAATTAATTTCGCCTAGAGAGCCGAATAAAATCAATTGTCAGCGAAAATTTAGATTAAAAACTACTATAGAAACGACAAAAATCAGCGTAATGTATTATTATGTTGAAAGCTCGAGGTGCACTATTAAATAAAGCCTTAATTGAATTAGCCCTCCGCATACTCTTATTATATTCTATCAGGATCAAAATCAAATTACCGTTGCATTCAGACGTGTTTTTGAGATTACCTTAATTTGAAAAAAGCGCAATTATAGCTGTGTCAAATGTAAACAAAATTTGAATACTGTTTTTAGAAATTCATTAACATTGCATTTAACGTTGCATAACGATGCGTTTGCGAATCCTTTCGCAAAAGCCGCAGTATTAATTCAAAGCAAGTATAGCACTATGTATTTCACCACAGTACTGCTCTGTAATTGGTCTGTAATCTTGAATGTTATTTTGTTTCACGAATAGGTTGGGTTCATCTATGTGAATTGAAATTTCCCGCGGAGCATATTTCTGAGATTTGACACTAGATGGCGGTAGTTGTACGGTGGCCACCAATTAACTTGCCCGCGATCAATACGTGGCGCGAATATTCAAGTGGCCGCCCAGCTCTGGTTATTGTTGTTAAATGGATTATAAAGTGAGTTAACTCGCCACATTTTTGAAGAATTAATATGAAAAAGCTAATGCATATATCTTATTGATTTTTTCGCTAGAACGAATCGTTTTAGTCGTTCTACAGTAAAATTACAGTGACATTTTATCAGAAGTCCAGTTTCATGTCCAATTGAAAAGCAATAAACCAGTGCTTACAAGTAAGCAACAATCGATCGCGCATCTACATGTAAGTTCTTCTAGAACCATACATGTTGGGGGCGTTTGGAATTTTAAAAATACAGGCTGAAACAAACATGTAGGCCGACGATTGAATTATCTAAAGGCCAAAAGGCAGTAAGTAGGACGATGCAAAGGATGAATATTTAAACTACAAGTATATACAGAATTTGTAGTCAGTTGTTAAAAAATTACTTCTCGTCTTTCCAACGTGGCTGTTTTTTACTCTAATTCTTTTTTTCCCCCACGTTAATCTGTTTCAATAAAGAAATTAAACAGTCAAACAGTTCAAATTTAATATTTTATCTGAAATGAAAATCGGACCTAAATTCATTTTTTTTTTACAATTTTTCCCGCAAATAATACTTGCATGAAAGAATGGTGTAAAATACTTCGATGTACCCGGGAACCCCGACTCATTTTCATTCCGGATAATTGGGAGTCTATACTGCAATTGGTGGAACGTGCAGGTTTTAGTATATGCTTTTTGCTACATTTTGTCCAAACAAAGGTATCGTCTAAAAGTTGTTGAAAGAGACTATATTAACGATTTCTGCTTACGGAGATTAATCCCAACTTTGGGAAAATAATTAATATCTCTCTACCAAGTCCACCCATCACATTGTATTGGTCCACATTCATTATGTTTTCACTATGAACTTTGGGCTTCAATAAACTGGTAATAAATTATAGTTGTTGAGCTTTCTTCCATAAAATCTTATTTTAAAATAAGAGCTGTGTATCATTTTACAAAACTGTGGAGGTAGAGGGCGCTAGAGGTAATTTATTAGAGCCGAGACGGTGGCGTACTGAATATGTTTGGGAACAACTAGGCTTATAGACAAAAGAACTCACTACCTGTTGTGTTTCCATATTTCAGGACCATTTTACTTGCCCTTTATATTCCCGCAGTCCTTTCGTTCTCTGTGATATCGGACTCGCACGATACTTCTAATCTATGAACCTTGGTTCAATTTTTATCGGATAGTAATCACACGCAAGAAACAGCAATGTCACCGTGAATTTGAACAGTTTTAACCATTGCGTGATATTGTGCCATACGTTTGATATTTTGGCTCGTTCGGGAAATGCAACTCATTTCTTTGTCTGCTATTGAAACGTCATTCTGACTTTGTCTAATATTGCGAAGAGTGTATCGTTCAACGAGCGCTACAACTCCCAACATTGCACTCATCCTTTCTTGCTGAATCATAATTTATTAGGCTATTTATCAGACTTGCACTGATATTGCAGACATATAAAATGCTTTGTGTCGACGCGCATAGTGCATTTCTCTACTGAGAATGTAGCGTAGCACCTGCTTCATCATTTATGATCCTTTTTAATATATATAAATTACCATCGCAACCCACTTTAAAAAAAATTGCCATTAGCCAAGAATTTATTTCAGAAAGGGATCTCTGGAACTGATAGGCAAATATATTTTAACATAAAATTTATAAGTGTCAAGTGTACAAATTCACTATACTTTTATGTTGTATGGTTTTGATGGTCTATCGAAAAATTGTACATGGTAAAATTAAAGCAAAATTTTCAAACACAAAAGTATTAAGCCCGTTACACACGAGGAAAGTTATATCTGGAAATAAATTTCACACACGGAGCGATACTTTCAAATTACAGTATATCCCTATAGTACATTGTATATGCAGTCTATGACAGCAATTTTAAAAGGGAAATGGGGGTACCGTAACCTAACTCGACAGCAGTGCTTTCATTCCATCCTATGACGTATGTCTTTCCTGATTTATTTCCAAAAGTAACTCAATTGATCGCTCTTAATAGGATTTGTTTTTTATTCAGGAAATACTAGCTGTAACTACATGTATTTGCTAAGGAAATTTTTCCCAACACACGGGTAATTATCAAACAATAATATATCTGGAAAGAAGTTTCGGGATATAAATTGCCGCGTTTGTGAGGCCTTTATTATACATTTTGATGGTTACTGGTATTGAAACTTGATTTTTATTAGACTCGATAGCCATAATATCGTACTTTATTCGAAGTTGTAGTGCATGAGTATATAATTTTTTCCTGCAACCGTGAGTTGTATTTGGATCACGGCGCTGTAATATACATGTTGAGAAACCTCACCCTCTTGCATGTGCTGGTGCGCACATGCCCTGATTGATCTT
>JAQGAO010007324.1:0-11402 GCA_034697705.1 Ommatoiulus sabulosus
AGTAACAGGTTCGTCTCTCTGACTCGCCTGGTAGGCCTAGCATAGAAACTATGAACATCCCGGGCAAAGCCGGGCCGACCCGCTAGTACAGAATAAAAGTAAAATTTCTTAATTTATGATACTGGCCATGCAAGCATTGTAAGAAGCCCAATTTTGGGTCCAAATACGCTATTTAGGGTCTGAAGTTAGAGCAATGACCGAAGCAATGTTTTTGGTTGAATTTTGTGCAATTTTCGTATATTTATGTATATGCAGTAGAAATTCGTTAAGACTAACTCGCTTAATACGAATTTTTGATAGTACGACATCATTCGACTATACTCACAATTTTGCGAATTGTCATCGGAAAACGTGGAAAATTTCGCACATTTATCATCAAAAGCTGTGGAAAATGTTACAAATTTGCACTCGTTTACGTGTAAAATGTTGCAAATTTGCCCTCGGAAAACGTGGAAAATTTAGAAAATTTGTCCTCAGAAATCGCGGCAAATTTTGTAAATTTGTCATCAAAAACAGCTAGTGGAAAGCTTTGAACATTTGACATCAAAAGCTGTTGACAATTTTGAAAATTTGTCATCAAAAACTGTGAAAATTTTGTAAATTGACATCAAAAACTTTTGAAAATTTGTCGTCAAAAACTGTGGAAAATTTTGCAACTTTGTGATTGGAAAAGGTTAAAAATCTAGCAAATTTGCACTCGGAAAACGTGGAAAATTTTACAAATTTGTCCTCGGAAAATGTGGAAAATTTTTTAAATTTGTCATCGTAAACTGTTGACAATTTTGTAAATTTGCCATCAAAAACTTTTGACAATTTACCAAATTTGTCATCAAAAAATGTTGAACATTTTGTAAATTGTCATCAAAAACAGCGAAACATTTTGAAAATATGACATATATATACTGATCAAAAACTGTGGTAAAAAAACCTGCGGAAGACGAATTCCGATAAATTACGAACTCATTTCCAGTCCCCCGTTCTAGTTTATGGACCCAAATTCGGATATTACGAATTTTCGGCCGAAACGAATGCAGTTTCAACTTCCCGAGCAATGTACATGTATCGCTTAAATTAGTGGAAGCTCGACCTCCGAAAAGTCGACCTCCGAAAGCGTTCGTAAAATGAGAAGGTTCGTAAATGGGAATACGCCTGATTTAAAGCTCTAAATCTCTCGCGTTTCGTTATAGCTATAGTTTCAAACATCCTCTTCTTCTTCCCGTTCCAATGGCGCGGCGTCTATTTTTATAGTGATTTAATTCGTCGTCTAATAAAAATGGCCGTCGAGGGGAATTTCCCCTTCCTCTAAAAATCTGGCCCCAATTTCCAAAGCGAGTAATTCGCAATTAGGGAAAGAAGCGATAGATCTTCAATATGCTAATTCGGGCTAATAGTCGTTAAATAAAAAAAAAGTTAATTGCTTCTATGCTAATGCGCTGCAGCTAGGGGGCGCCCCGTTTGGTTTTAATGGTTCCTCCTCCTTTTCCTTTTCCTCCTCCTCCTCTTTACTAATTTGGCTCATTAGGCGAACATTTCGTCTTGTCACCGCAAAACTCCGATGGAGAGAAACTGCAGCTGATTACGACGATTAATGTACATTAGCTCTTGCTCGCCGACTTGGCTCATTTGCATAACGGAACAAGAAAGAAGAAGATAATGATCGAGGAGAGACTTATACGGGACGACTCGGATAAGTGAAACCTCCCCGCTTACGTGAAAAAACTCCATAATTGAAACAAACGTTCCAAACCTAGATTGAAAACAAACGATTTTCACATATCCGTGTATAATTGCGTACAAATGGTGCACCTAAGGTTCTCTAAAAATGTTCATTCGTCCATGTTTTTCATTTAAACGCTTTTCACTTATCCGGTTTCATTTAACGCACGAAACATATAGGGCAAAAATTCAGGGTTTGCAAAATTTGTTTCAATTATCAGGTTTTTTTACGTAAGCGGGTTTCATTTATCCGAATTCGATTGTACAGTGAAAGCCGCTTAATTCGATCACCTTGGTTGAAAAATAATAAAAATATTTCGCGGACCTGAAAAAATTAGGAAAATTACAGACCGCTACGGTAAAAATACAAACCATGATCAGAGTTCCCCCAGAAATTTCATATTGAATTTCCCTGACTTTTCCGGGTTTTTAAACAAATTTCCTCGACTAATGATAATGTCAAAAATTGACATACAGTATATGCCGATGTTATGCACGATTTTGCAAAATCCAAACGGGCCAATATTCAATATTTTTGGCCGTTGGAAATTACGCGATACCGTCCTCGAAAAAAGTCGAAATATTTGAAAATTTGTGCTTGGAAATATTGCAAATTTGTATTACGAAAAGTTAAAATTTCGCAAATTTATACTCGGAAAACGTGAACATTTTTACAAGTTTGTGCGAGGAAATTGTTGAACATTTTGCGAACTTGTTTTCGGAAATTGTTGAAAATTTTAAAAATTTGTCCTCGTAAATTGTTGAAAATTTGGAAAATATGTCCTCGGACACGTAGAAAATATGATCGAATTACGCGATGAGATGACCGGAATAAGCGACTAATTTAACGTATAGGGCAGCGTATATACTGTAGGAAAAATGCAGTTCTGTTTTGATCGAATAAAATGGCATGAACGAATTAAGCATGATCGATTTAAGCGGCTTTCACTGTATATACCCAGGGGTTCTTATTGGGTATAACACGTGCCATCCTGCGGGAAACTTTCAATTCATTAAACATGAATTGGAATGCCGGAAAATTGGGCTCGAGCAATGCATTTTTTAGCGTGGCGTCTATAGTGCATTATTCGACGTTGAAAAATGGCTCGTTTACGTAGAAAATAAGCCAGTTTTTGAAGGAGAATCGACGAAGAGACCGAGTCGCGTCCTTACGTTTTCTTTTCCGTTTTTCGACGTAAAAACGAGTCTGAAAAGTAGCTGCTCGTTTTCGTGGAAAAGCATTTCGTAAAAATGACTGTTGCTATGCCAACCCTGCGTGCGTTGGATGTTGGTGAAAATCACGTGATAATTGCCCTATACAGTATATACGTTGTCCCATCATATATATTCGTCAAATATCGTAAAATATATTGTGAAAATATGTAAGCCGAATCTCGTTAAGACGAATCTCGAGGGACGTCGACGTGTGTTCGTTTAAACCGTATACATAGTTCGTATATTATCGGAACGTGACTTCAACGCTATACACGAACTTGAATATACTTTTGGATGGAACTTGGAAGGTGCCGCGACTAAATGTTGTCTCGAATTCGTTTTGACGAAACGTGGCGCGAATGCACGGGTATATGCTGTATATATGCTCGAAAATTCGTTCGTTTTAAACTGAAATTCGTAATATCCGAATTGGGAATTCATCTTAAACCCTTAAACTTAACATTATTCGTCCATATAGCCTATATAAGATGATTCAGTTCCATTCATCGGAAATTCGTATAACTTATTTTTCCTATTGTCTAAAGTTCGTTTTAACGAAACGCGGTGCGAATGCTCCAAATTGCATCGGTTTTAGCCTAAAATTCGTAATATCCCAAATAGGAATTGGTCTTAAACGAGGAAATTGACACGATTCGTCCCATATATACGTCCCCTAAGACAGGAAATGGAATTTAATTCGTATTATCCAAAATTCGTGATATCCGAAATTCGTATTAAGCGATTATTTGGGCCCATCCGCTGCAGTATATATCGTCGTTGTAATGTGGGTTGTCTAACAAATTGTCGTCGTCGGTGTCCGTGATTCGTGGGGTGGGGGGTGGAGCCTTTAAATGAATTTGTGGGGCGCCTGCGACGCGTGGCCTCATTAAACTAATGGACGCCCTCCGTGCACGAATAGAAGCCGAAAACGGGGGGCCATTTGCATCGACGCAATCCCCTACAAGATACATCCACTTCCAGTCGATATACATTATTATCGTACACATTTGTGTTTAAAAGAGTGGACACGCAAGCACGCAGCGAGTGGGTGCTATAGGAAGAGCCATCTCGCGGTTCAAATCGCCAATTGCATGCATGGGGGACTCAAATTGAAAATGGCAATTTAGAAGATGCGATGACATTTATTGGGACGAATTGGAGAGGAGGAGAAGGAGCTAATCGGAACGATAATGTATGCCGAGCAACGCCGCTTTTAGCCTAGCTTTTTAATAAAACTAATTGGGCCGGCCTTGCGCAACGGAACGCAGCGCCATCTATGTAGAAAAGAATGACGCGAGCGCGCAAACACCGGCATATAGGCGAGCAAATGTACGGACAGTCCGGTGTATCTTTTATGACCCTTTTATCAGCTTATTTTCGACGAAGATACTGTATACGCGCATTTGCCAAGATTTTTAGCTCAATCAACTATAGGGACCATTCAAAAAGGACGTCCTTATCAGGAACCCCTCCCCCCCTCCACCAATCGGACGTCCGAAACTTAAAAAAATATTGTATTCGGAAAATTAAGAAAGTTTTGCAAATTAATTTATGCTCGGAAAACGTAAATGTTGCGCTTTGAATTAAAAGGTTGAGAATTTTGCCAATTTGTCCTCGGAAACTATTGAAAATCTTATGAATCTGTACTCGAAAACTGACAAACTGTTGAAAATGTTGAAGCTTTGTTCTTGGGAAAACGTGGGAAATGTTTCAAATTTGTCCTCGAGAAAACGTAGAAAACTTTGTAAAGATAACCTCGGAAAAGGTTGAACATTGTACAAGTTTGTGCTCGAGAAAAATGAAAATTTTGCAGATTTGTAACTCTGAGCTTTTAAGTTCTGTCTTTTCAAGGTTTTCCAGGACTGGAGGTACCCTGTTTACTGACACACCTATACTCAGATGGATTTTCTGCGTTATTTAGGAAATGAAATTTCAGCCGTTGCAGCGAACAGGCATCATCGAAAACTAATTACAACTTTTTTAAAACAAATAGCGTTTTACAAATACGTACGATTAAATAGATGTATTTTTAAAACATAGAACGAATTATTACGATATATATATATATATATACGGTCAATGTTTAGCGTGTGTTTTGACATTTATCGCTATGATATCGATCAAAATCGCTGCAATCAACGTGATCGAATTAAGCGGCATTCACTGTATAGTATAGAACCAAAGGCCCTGCGATGCTATCGTACTGTATATATATATTCATGTGTATTTTTTAACATTTGGTTCTCATTGTTGAAATCGTGTTTCGTTAATACGAACTACATTTTGTGTATTTCGTCCCGCGCCGGGCAGCAGGTGCACATGTCCTCGTTGACACGAGCGACCTCTCGGTGAAAGCGATGAAGTCGATCGTATTCACGCCACGATCCCCTCGCAAATTCGTTACGACGAATCCTCTTATAGCGAAGTATAGGGTTGGTACGAGGCCTTTCCCCGCCCCCCCCCCCCCTCCCCCTAATACTTTTAGGAGGGTCCTTCGTATTATCCGCTCGTATATAGCTACTCCTTTTCGAGTTTGTTTTTCGGATTAAAGCCCCACCATTTACCTTTCACTTTTTCGCGACAAAATCCATTTTAGAAGACTCAGTTTTTCATTCATTCTTTTTTGTTGTTGCTATACATCGCCACCTCATCGAGACGAACTCGTTTAATACGAATTTCTGCTACTACGAGCTTCCCGTTCTAGGGTATGCGGACGAATCACGTTAATTTCTTTCTTCCTTTTAACGACCAATTACAAATTCGCGGGCTAAAACTAATGAATTTTCGACTTCCGGGCACTTCCCGAGCATTCGCGCTATATATATACGTTTCGTCAAAACGAACTTAAATTAGGCGATATGAAAGAAAAAGCTACCGGGGTTTAAAACGTAAACAGAACCACATCTGGGGCCAGGTTGCGTATAGTATAAATGATGACGTCATCGTCTTAATTTAACGAATGACGTCATCGTCCGAATACTGATATGTCGCCGTCAGAATTTTTAGTAACGTAATCGTAAAGCAACCCTTACGAATGATGTCACTGAAAATGTTACGAGCATCGTCGTCGGAAGTTTACTGGATGCCGTACTCAGAATTTTAATCGATGACGTCATTCATTAAAAATGACCCATTTTTCGGACATTTTATCGCGTTTGTTTTTGTTTTTATTTCGGAGGTTTTACATGTTTTGGGGCATAATTCGAAAAATAATCGGACATGAGACATAATTCGAAACCCCGAAAATATACCCCTTAAGTCGGGGAAAGATGTATACATGTAGTTCTACGTCAAAAAAGGTATACGTTACAACGGAAAATCACGTTTTGTCCGACTTTCGATAATACGAAATACTGTATACGTTTGAAACGAACGAATGTTGACGTCCCTCGAGATTCGTCTTAACCGGGTTCGACATGTACCAACCTACGACGCTAGGTGGCGCCATGGCAGGTGTGACTCTTAAGTCAAAAATTGGTTCCGAATTAACCGAAATAATTCGTAATCTGTCGGGGGGTCGTCGTTTATCGTATATAACCTTATCTTTTTTTTTTCGGTTTGTTTGCGTACTTGTCATTCAACAAATTTCGGCGTTGAACTTTTTTTTATATAAAAGCGGCGTGCTTTTAGCGTATGTTTTTTTGTTATTTATTTTTTAAATATTTGTAATGGCAAAAAAGACATCTCACGCACCCAACTAGTTGTAAGCAGTTTCTTCACGATTATATACAGTATAGCGTGCATATTCAATTCAACTCAGTACCCTATACAGTCAGCAACTAAATGCCATATGGTATAGGGAATCTCTGAGAATATTTCTCTCATTTTCGTTATAACGTATAATGTGCTGGGAAAATCGAAGATTCATTCGTTTTAGCCGAAAATTCGTTATATCCGAATTCGAAACTTCTCTAAAAGATAGAAATCAACATTAGCAACAGTCAACGAACGGAGACTGCAAATGAGTTCATGTATACTATAGCAGAAATTCGTATAAAAGCTAGTTTTTCTTAATGAGGTTCCACTGCGTGTATGTGAACTGAAAATACATTCCTTCATATAAAGGAGTTCCTGATAGCGGAAATTCGCCTAAAGCGATATTTTCTTAATGAGATTCCGCCGTATTTATAAATATACCGTAAAAAAGGTTTGTTTATGTGGGAATTTCCAGTTACGACGTACCTTTTTTCAAATCGTCGAGAGTTCGTCTTAACGAAACGTAGGCCTCTAGCGTGAATGCTGGCTGGGGAAACCGAAATTGAATTCGTTTTACCCGAAAATTCGTAATATCCGAATTCGTAATTCGTCTAACTGTAAGCAAATCACATTCTTTCGTTATATACTGTATAGGACGGGGACTGGAAAGGAGTCGGTAATATCGGAAATTCGCTTAAAGCGAGTTCTTCTTAACGAGATTCCGCCGTATTTACAAATATACCGTAAAAAAAGGTTCGTTTACGTATGGGAATTTCCCGTTATACGACGTATATACTTTTTTCTCGTGGTCAAAAGTTCGTCTTAACGAAACGCTTAGCCTGAAGGCTGCATGGGGAAACCGAAATGAATTGGTTTTATATACCAAAAAATTCGTAATATCCGAATTCGTAATTATTCTATAGGCTTATAACAGGAAGCCATCGTATATAGGACGTAGACTGCATGCGTGGACATGAGTTCGTATATACTACAGCGGAAATTCGCAAAAAGCGAGTTCTTAATTCTTAACGAGCCGCCATTCGTATAAAATTCTCGAGGTGTATATATATCAAGATGGCGTCCGCGATGAGGTCATCCGGCGTTATCGGTATCGTTCTATAATAAATTAGCGTCGGTTCTAATCCTATATCTCTCTTCTATACGATGTAATTCGTCTAAAGATAGAAGTTACATCCATTAGCGACTGATAAATCAACACATTTTCGAAGGATATACAACTATAACTGATGTTTTATTAGAGATTAGAAACGCGGCTCTTTTTATCCTAAAATTGTTCACTTCGGTTCCTTATATAAATTGGCCCGCACCTCTCAATGATTGTTTTCATTCGCTCTTATTTGCGTCGATCGTTTTTAATCCGAATTTCGTTATACAAGCATGGCCCATCCTTTGCCCCATTTTTATCCGCTGTTCGATAGCGCTAATCACAATTTACAAGCCATTAGCGTTGTATCTACATTAGAACACAGAATTATTATTATATCGATATACGAGGGACGAGATCACGGTCATGTACGGAGATAAGAATAAAAAAAATGGCGGAGCCGAGTGGCATGGCGACCGAAACTACGAACTTGTAGACGAGGGGTTCAATGTCGACGCGTTTGGGACCATTCAAAAAGGACGTCCTCGTGTAGGGGGTAGGGGGGGGGATAGGTTGAGTTAGGACACAATGTGGACAGGGGGGAGAGAGGGGGGGTATGACCATAGGGTCATTGATAAAAAAAATGCCAAATATATTCACTTCCCAAATTATGTAAAAGGGAAATTGAGCGCAATATCGCATAAGTGGGTCAGTAAACGGGTTACCTCAAGTCCTGGAAAAATCTGAGAACTTTAATTTCAAATTTGCAAAATTTTAATTTTTCTCGAGCATAAACTCGCCAAATTTTTATCTTTTTTCGAGGACATGCATCTTTACAAATTTTTCCATGTTTTCCCGAGAACAAATTTGCAACATTTGTAAGTTTTCCCTAGGACAAATTCGCGACATTTCCCACGTTTTCCAAAGGACAAATCATCAACATTTTCAACTGTTTTCGAGTACAGATTCGTAAAACTTTCAGCAGTTTCCGAGGAGAAATTTGCAAAATTTCCAACGGATTCTGATGACAAATTGACAAAATTCTCAACTTTTTTAGACTACAAATGCAATATTTTTTAAAGTTTCGGATTAGAAAATATTAAAAATGTTGCAACAAAAATATTAAAAATTTCTAGAAGGAACAGAAATGCGTTACACGTTTAAGGTCCGAGTAATGCCCGAACGTGTGGGTCAAGGAGTGGATTGGTCAATTGAGAAATGTGAAACATGTTGAGAGAAATGGACGCTGAGTGGCTCGAACAAATGCTTTTTTTGAGCGAGGCATACACTCGATGTCAAAAAATGCACCCAACAAAACGGACATTTTTTTGAATAATAGATGACGTTGACGTGGATTTCTCTACCAAATTTCATTAAAATCAATGCAGCCGGGTTTTTTTAAAACAACGTCATCCGAATTCAATTCACTGACGAATTGATTGAATTTAATTGATGACGAATTTTGATTAATGGCGTCATCGCACATTTTTTAGGAATGACGTCATGTTACAAATGTTACGAATGATTGATATCGCGACCATATTTTTAGCGGATGACGTCATTCGTTAAAAATAACTATTTTTTTGGATATTTTGTTCAATGCTGGAAATTTTAAAAAAATCAGCGTTTCTTCCGCATTACATTTACGAAATTTCTTATAAATTGTGGTATTTTTGAAACTATTTGGCATTGGAATGACGCTGCAAAATGCGATAAGCGTGCGGCATTTCTATACTGTACTTCTCGTAGAAAAAAGCCTCTTATTATTCGGATTAAATTTGATTGGCGGAATCGTATAAAATTGCGCATTCTTATCACATTTTGGATTCGGGAAATATATTGCCCCCTTGTATCCTCCGACCCGATATATTTATGGCTCGTATATCGATCAAGAATACACAACACCGAGTATAAATATATATAAAGTCGCTCGGCAAATCCCGGTTTGATAAACATTCAGTTTAACGCTCGATTAGAACGCGCTAATCGCCGATTAAAAAACAGCGGCAACGAGACGTATAGTTTATGAGCGACCATCGAGCGCAGTTTTATATATATAGCGTTTTTGGAGAACACAGATGGCGCTGACAACGTGCATAGGACTTTCCCCTCACCCTTCCCCAAAAAAAGTTCGTAAAATAATGTAGAAAGTTCCTCAATTGGAATGGCATTAAAAAAGCTAAAAAAAATGCATTCAGTCTATACTGCATACATGTACACTGTTTTATTTATTTGAGATTCCAGAAGGAAAAAAACTGTAATTTGGGGAAATTTCCCGTTCCCCCGCGAAGAAATCCGGTGTAAAAGAACGAACGATACGAGGAAATTGAGTTCGTAAAACGGAGGGAAAGCGTCATTTCCTTTCGTAACTCGGAGCGAAAATCAACGTTAGAACTACATGTATATGGGATTATGGGGACTCTACAATTGTACTTTTTCGAAACCACCGCCATATATTTCGTAAAACAAAATGTGGTAAATGGTGAAGCTTGTTCCAGTCGCTTGCCAACCAGTGTCGCTTAGTGGTAAGCGTCTACAATACCACTAAGCGACACTGGTTCGAAACTGGTTGGCAAGCGACTGGAATAAGCTTCACCGTGCTCGTACCCTATAACGGGCGATAATTTTTGGTCCGTGTTTTATGGATGTCCCCTAAATATGGAGCGCAGATGGTATTCCCTACCCCCCTTCCTCCTCCCGGCCCCCTTAAAGGTGTTCCTAAACCGATAGAGAGGTATACGTGTCAAAAGGTCCACCGCAGTCAACATTGTCAACAAATATTTGATCGCTTTCTTTAACACGAATTCCTCTTTCGCTCGGGAGATACATGTATTTTAGGAATCATCGAATATGCAATTTAGAGTAGAAATGTAACGTGTGAGGAGAACATGCCCTTGTAAGCGAAAAACATGTTAAAATCGTGTAAACCGATACATGGAGAAGTATATAGCAATTAACTTCGTCCTTACTTCAACATGTTCATTAAGTTTCCGCAATCATTTCAAAAAGTAATAAAATAAAGAAATAACAAAACGCGTTACACGCACAGGTAATATACCCCCAGACCTGGAAAACCTGGAAAAGTCAGGGAGAAGTCAGGGAAGAATGACTTATTTTGAAAAAGTCAGGGAAATGCTATACGTATATAGTCATGACATGTTGTTGCATTAACTGCATGATACAAATTTGCAAAATTTTCCACGTTTTTCGAGTACAAATTCGCAAAATTCTCCACGTTTTCCGAGTACAAATTTACAGCATTTTCCACGATTTCCGAGTACAAATTTGCAAAATTCTCCACGTTTACCGAGTACAAATTTGCAAAATTCTCCACGTTTTCCGACTATTACAAATTTACAAAATTCTCCACGATTTCCGAGTACAAATTTACAAAATTCTCCACGATTTCCGAGTACAAATTTACAAAATTCTCCACGTTTTCGAGTACATTTTCAAAATTGTCATTATAGTAAATTTTGCAAAATATGTATAAGTTTTCGCGCTGTATTTTCACATTCAAGCTTCGCATTTTGCAAATAGAATGTTGCTGAAATATATATACGTGCAATGTGATATGCGTTATCGGACGTTTGATCGTATTTTCATAATTTATCATGGATCCGAGCAGGCTGTTTATTGCTTATTATATTTACACCAGTGCAGAAATGAT
>JAQGAO010007325.1:0-11402 GCA_034697705.1 Ommatoiulus sabulosus
TAGAGTATGGGACCCATAGCTATGGGTCCCACTGTTCCATAATCCCATTCACCATGGGTCCCATACATGAGAATTTTGACTAGGGGAAATTGAAAAATCTCTTCCAAAATTTCATATTGAATCTGATCTGATTTTGATGAGTTGTAAGTTAATTTGGTGCAACAGGAGCTTTACCGTCTCTCATGGGCGGGGTGGGGTCCATAACATTTGGGGCTGGGGAGTTTTGCGCGATGACGTCATTGTTGCTTGAAGCGTGGGAGTGGGACGACGGGCTGGACATGGATTGAGCCACCATGTGATCTGATGACCCACCTTTCAGAGAGATATAAGAAACCAAATTCAGCAAAATATTCGATTTGATTTCTGAAATTCCAGCAGCGATTGGTGCCTACCGTGGGTTTGAGGATTGTACCATTTCAGTTTGCACATTCCGATTTCTGCATCAACAACCGTTTCTGAAACAAACAAGTTGGGTTGATTTCATCAGAATCCTTCTTTTTGCTTCGTTGTAAAAGTAAGAACATATCAAGGAAACTTAAACGGAACTCGGTTTCCAAAACTTGAAACTCCCACGGTTCGGAAACTTACATTCCAGTTTCTGAAACCAAGTTTCAGCTTAAGTTTCCTTGATGTGTTCCCACACCAAGGCTGCAACTTGTTGTCATGCACACAGAACATGTCATCCAAGAATGAGCCATACTTTGTTGATCACTTACCATCCAGCATCGTGTCGTTCAAATTTGGAGGTAAATCGCTTGGAATGTTGGCGAAAAGTTCCTGAGTTCGTTCCTCCCAATGCAGAGATTCTATCAGGAAGAGGACGTAATCGTCGAAGGTCAAGTGAATTAGATGGAATGACCCTTGAATAGAAAGGAACAAGAAAAGCGTTAATCGAAACGGAAGTTGGGTTTAGAGATCCTGAATTAACGAAGAAATCCAAGAATCTCACCGAAACTGAGGGCGCTGTGCAGGGTCATGTCCCTAATGACTCTGGTGCCGAAACTGGACCACATGAGGAGGAAGTGGCGGGCCAAACGACGCACACTTGACTTGCTCTTTCGACTAGGCTAGAAATTTACCAATTTTCATTATTAGAATTTTGGATGATTTCATGAAAACGCATTTCTCTGGAAGTCAGAAACATCTTTCTATCTCTGCATTCAGTACGAAGTTCCAAGCTTATTGGTGGAACTTATTAGTATACAACCATCAAAATCCATGTTTCCCAAGCTTTTTTTTAAAAAAATATTTGTCCCCTTTCCCCCATTTTTAGAGCAAATATTCATCATTGTCCTCCTCTTAACATATGAGCTTGTAAGATCAGTCAAATACTGTATGATACATTGCAAGTTGAAGTTTAATAAACAAAATTATTAAAATTGAAGCATTACTTTCAACAATATCGGATACCGTACTCATTTCTTCCACTTGCAATAGGACACCGATAGTCTATATGTTTTTCAGGATATTTCAAAGTATTTTCATATTGATTACAATGATTAATTATCTAAGTGTCAGAATATAAATTCAGTTCTGGAATTCAGAATTTGTTGCCACATTTTCTTAAAAGCGAACGTATTTTTATGAAATGAACTAAAAAATTCTTAAAATTGTTAGAATAAATTAATTTTGATTTCGGATTAAATGTCATCAGTGGTGACATTCACTCTAAGATCAGAAACTTTGAAGGTACAGTATTCTAATGTCTTCAGCCGATTGTTTATGGAAAAGTTCTCATTTACTGACCACCATGTTACACAACACGATGCATTCCAAAAACAGTATCCTTTTTTTACTGTCTGCCAGAGTTACTTATATAATCATCTGAAAACCTGGATAGTTGAAATTGATTTAATGACGTCACTCACCTGCACGACGCACCTATCCACCAGAGATTCAAGCCACTCCATGAAGGCCTCGATGGGGGCCTGCTCTTCTAATAAGGTCTCAAACTCCTTATGTACTGTAGAGGAAAAAAGAGAGGTATTTTATAAAACTCGTACATGAAACTGAGACAAATTAATGCATCACAGAACATTTCAGCTTGTGTTGTTTGCATCGTGGTTTATATTTAAAATGCGAACATTTTCATAATTTTTCTATGAACTTTGTTTTGAAATTTCTTATAAGTAACACATACTGCAAATGTTTCAGACAGCAAATTAGAATACATGAGAATAATTAACTTTATTTAAACACGACCTTATGTTATTGTGTTTGTTTCACGACGTTTCGTCTAATCATAAGTTGCTTTACGCGTTAAATTTCTGCACATGTGAAAAACATGTTCGGAAATCTTGATAGACTACCTGACATGTGAATGTAATAAACCAGATCTAAAATATATCCTTTGAAATGCATTTTTATAATAAACATGTTTATTATAATGTATTTGGAGCAATGTGTATAGCTTAAAAATATATTTAATTGTATTTCAAAATGAATGTTCCAATTAATGTAGATTGGAACATTGAACTTAAATCTAAATACATCGTTAATATATTTAAAAATATTTCTTAATGCAGTGAACATAATATTCACGCAAGTGTATTTGTAAGGCCGAAACACACCAGGCAATTTAAATCCCGAAACTTGTTTCCAGATGAATAGGGTTCCCCCAGAAATTTCATTTTCAACTCCCCTGACTTTTCCAGGTTTTAAAAAAATTTCCCTGAGCAAATGACGATGTCAAAAAATTTAAAAAAATGTAAAAAAACATGTTGAAAATTTGACAATTTTATATCTGAAAAATCTAGAAAGTGTGGAAAAATGTTGAAAAATGTGCATTCGGGAAACGTGGAAAATTTTGCAAATTTGTCTTCGGAAATCTGGGAAATTTTGCAAATTTCTACTCGGAAAATGAGCTCTGAGCTAACCAAGCATTAATTTTGGATTGCAACAGCACTAAAACGATGAATTTCCCTGACTTTTTTAAAAATAAATCATTCTTCCCTGACTTTCCAGACATTTTCAAGTTCCCTGACTTTTCCAGGTCTGGGGGTACCCTGATGTATTATTGCTTGATATTTTCCCGTGAGTTGGGAACAATGTCCTTCGCAGATACATTTCTACATATATTTCCAGAAACCGGCGTCATGGGTTTTACAGTTATACACATAAGTTTCTTTCTGTTTAGTAGCCAATCAGGAAAGACACACGTTATAGGATGGAATAAGCAGTGCTGCCATGTTTCTGTACCACCAATTCCCTTTGAAACAGTGCTGTCATACACTGTAGGGATATATTCTGAAAATATCACTCTGTCTGCAGCAACAGGAAATAACTTCCTGCAATTTATTTCCAGATACAACTTTCCTCGTCCTTGACGGTCTTTGTACTGTATTTTTGAATATATTTTTCTCATCGGTAATGCATTTTAAAATGTATCGCAAGGTATTTATTTATGCGTGGGAAACATAAGTACAGGTGGAACACAATCGACATTAGCTTTTTTTTAGAATTTGAAATGTGTTTTGGAACAAAACAACTTTTAACATCTACATTGAATATCTTCTGATCATACTAAGTACTTCATCCCTTTTTATATTTTCACTCATGAAATCACACAAATTTTCTGTCGGGTTTTCCGACATTGCAAATGGGATTGACTTACAGCTGGTAATGAGTTCGATGGTGGCGCCACTGAGGTTCTGTCCGTCCATGGTGAACAGTATCTGCCGGCTGATGCCATCCAAATCGACAGTGCGCCAGTCTCGCAGCATCTGTGCCGTAAGTTCCATGTTGTGGATGACCAACCGGGATGCTTGGCACAAGTGGTTGAGGGACGTCTGACGCCTCAGGGTGCGGGAAAAACACTTGGCCACTGAAAACGTTAACCAAAAAAAAATCACTTTAGTAACCATGAGCAACAAGTAAGCCTTTTCTTGGGCCTTAAGAAAGTCGCCCTGATACTTACGGTCGAATTTCAGAGCTCTCAGATTCTCAGGGGCGTCATCCAAAGCCATTCGCAGCCATGTCGAAAGGTCTTTGGAGAATTTCCTCACCACTTGAATAAGGCTGAAATTGCAGACAATGCAGCAACTTTTCGTAAATGAAGACAACAAAAGGTCATTTTGAGCAGTTGCTTGAGTTAATCTTGTAAACGTACCCTCATTTTTAGTTGTGTATTCAATTATATCTTAATTATATTTGAATTATAATTGAAATCTAATTACATATACCGGGTGAGTTTTATCATTCGATTATTTGGGGTTGTGTTGGAGGTAAAAATCTGAGTTTGTGGTATTATGGTAAGATTATAAGGCGCTTTCAAATGAGCGTATTTCCGGTGACCTTGGAATGTAACTTCAAGGTCATTGCGTTACCATCGTCCAAACCGTAATAGTTAGAAAAATGTAAAAAACATTTTAGTTTCTGGCATGTTTGCTAACCTGCACAGCATCAGTGCAATGCAGGAATGCTCGTACTAGAATATTCAGGTGCAGGGCCAATTCGCAGATTTGTGAATTGGGTGAATTACGAAATGGCAACATTTCCAATTACATTAATGTAATTCACAATGCTTAATCTGTGATTTAACCCTGCCCCCGAATATTCTAACACAAGCTTTCCTGCATTGCACTGCTGCATGTGCAGGTTAGCAAACCTGCAAAAATTAAATGTTGTTTGGAACGTGAATATTGATAATGGAATGACGCAAATGCACCCATTAAACTAATTTCACGATGCCCTACAACTTTCTAATGGAACAATTTGCTCTAACTATAACGGTTTAGAAGATAGTAACGCAATGACCTTGAAGTTACATTCCAAGGTCACCGGAAATACGCTCATTTGGAAGCGCTTACCTATCTTACGATATTACCACATACTCAGATTTTTACCTCCAACACAATCCAAATAAAAAACATGGAACTGGTTATAGAAATCACCTGGTATATTTAAAAAAAACCTAAAATTTCTACTAAATTTAAAACTAATCTAATTATTAAACAAGTTTAAAAACTAAATTATATTTAAAAAGTTTTGATTTACACTACAGTGGAATTACCAATCAAATTTCCGTTCTGAACCCCAGTCAGGTTTTCCAAACTTCCATGATCCTCACAAAAATAAAATAAAATAAATAAAACAAAACATATAATTGCAAAATGATAAATAAATGATAAATTAATAATAAAATAATTGAAAAGTATAAAGAAGTTGAATTGCAGTTTTGGACAGTCTTGATGTTTTTCATAAGAAATGCTTACCATAAAATAGAGCTTTTTATAAGAAAATGTTTCGTTTTGTAGATAGTGAATTTCAGTAAAATGATTTTATTTCAAAACAATGGAAATGTTATGGTGCAGTAATAATATGAGTTATTAAATTGTAATATTTGTAAATAAAATGATCTACTTTCTAAAAAAATTGTTCTGAATATCAGATTGCTTAAAAATTCATTAAACAACGGCAGCTGAACTTTAGTTTTCACTAATCTAAATGAAATTTTTTTTACAAAAATATACTTTTCTAAACTACACGTAGATCAAAACCAAACTTTCAGTCACCAAATTCATTAATTTTTTTCTCAATTACACGGATGTTTTTAACAAACTTTGAGTAAATCAGAATTATTGAAAAATGTAAAAGTTGTCATTTGCAAGCTTGTCAAAACATGAAATTCTTTGGCAAGCTCGTATCTTAAAACATGAAAAAATTTAAAATACGAAGAAAATGTTTGTTTTTAGAATGACATTAAATGTCAAAATGACCAATTTAATTGTATATTAAACGTCCATATTTTCAAGCAATGTCAATTGCATTCGATAATGCATGAAATTCGATAATAATAATAACATTAATAATAAAAATAATGAAAATAATAATAATAATGATGATAATAATAATAATAATAATAATAAAAGAATGATAAAAATAATAATACTAATGATAAAAAATAATTACAATAATGATGATAATATTAATAAAAAACTGAAATACTAATAATTGTAACTTTTCATAATTCTAAACCTACTGTAATTCTCAAAACAATTAGGAAACCTGCATTTTAACGTGAAATATTGTATGTATATTTTTTACGTGCTCAAGTGCTGACTTACCTGTCAGGTAAGGCTTGATGAACTGAAGGGAAAAGGACGTTGGATATTGCCTTGTAAACGAAGGAATCACACACTCCTATCATATTTACTATGGCATTGGAATTCAGGATAGATGAGATGTGGGAAGGCATTCCTTTCCAAAAATGTAGCAGAAAATTCTGAACCTATTTAAAGAGTAAAGGCCGAAATTATCAGTATTGCGTCAGCTTTGGACACCAAATTCTAGATTTTGTTCGAACTGTATCACAACCTCATCAAAACTGGCACTAATGACGGTGTCCAAAATTCGTTGGCAGTGGGTCCGGTACATCATTAAGAACGTGGACACCTATAAAAATTAAATTTAACCATAATCTAAATTAAATTGTAATATTTGAATAAATTTACATTTACAGGGTCATGCAGGAGACGCTTAATTTTTTATATGTACCGAACATCATGCAAATGCATTTTCAAATGTAAAGGCAAATAAATGTTGTACTGAAAGACAATTGTCCCATATCGAAAAACAAGCTTTAGAAATATATTAAAAATATATTAAAAAATAAAATTGTTAAATAAAAAACTGAAATGAATTTTTTATGGTAAAAATGTTTTTGAAAATACATTTCAAGTTATTTCCGAATATCTTACAAATGTATTTTTAAATAATGTACATGTACATAAGTAAATATAAATATAAAGGTATTTTTAAAATTTATTTAAAAAAAATTAAATAATGCATTCTTGAAATGATATTTCATAAGATATTTTACAGAAACATTTAAAATACGTTTCCATTGTGCTATGAAAATGCAGTTACAAATTCATTGTGCATTAGTTTATGTTGTACAATGTAAAAAAATGTATTTTCAAATATTAGAATTGTTAATATAAATGTTATCACTGATGTTATCACTGATTGTTAGGAACTTATCATTCACATGCAAACTTGATTATATTGACAAATAATGATCTGCTTTGATCTTTTAAATTGAGTTAAAATGTATATTTATATATCATTTAAAAATATACTGTAAATATTAAATTTTGCAGCAATGTTTATTTTGATATAATTCAAATATATTTTACAAAACATTTGCGATACGGTTTTTGATGTATTGGAATAATCCATGATTAAAACGTATCTGCAATTACACATTTTAAAATCTTTTTAAATATACATTTTTTCATATTGCATTGTTGAAATAAGAAATGGGATTGGTTTAAATGCATTACTGCATATATTCACCTAAATGCATTTGTAGTGCATTGCTATAAGTTACCATATAAAATATATTTTAGAAAACATATAAACATAAATTTAATGTATTTTTAAAATACATATTTTGTAAATATATTTTGCAAGTTAAAAATGTATTTTATATGCATCAAAAGGTATTTTTATTCTGTATTATCTGTTATTTTTATCACAGTGTAACTAATTTATTTTGTTGAAAAGGTTGTTAAGTTTGCTTGAAAAGGTTGTTAGCTTTACTAAGATTCTTGAAATGTTCTTAAATTTTTAATATACAGTATTCTCTTGTAGTAAATTTGGGAATATAGTATTTCGTGTTAGTGGTTTGGAATAAGTTTCAATTTGTGGACATGTTTTGAGCATTATTGTATCGACGTTATCACACTGCACACATGGCCGCCATTTCGTGACATTTAACATCTATTTGTCCATAACTAATTTGAAGTTTGTTCGTTTCATCTATTAAAACTATATTTTGTTGAGGCGGATTCTGTTTTTGTTTTCTTGAACCGTGAGACTTATTTCCATGGTTTGTTCCGATTCCTTTAGAACATCATGGAGCAAAATACTCATGGTCCACAAAACCAAAAACCATTATAGATGGCGCTGATTATAGTTGGTAGCTTAAATTTAGTAACTTAAGACGCTTACGGTCTTGCCATTAGTAGTTCTTCATTTTAGTCTTGTTTTACTTTGTAGTTAGTATAACAAGACCTTATATTTCCGGTGTTATTACAATGCTACCTTTTACCTTTTCTTCAGGGATGTTCGGAGGCAGATTTAAGTCTTTGAAATGCGTGAAATCTGGTAACAAAGTCCCGATTTTTGTTCTCTGCGAATAACTCGTTGCCTAAATTGATGAAATTTGTGAAATCCAGTTAGTTTTGTTTATATTTAGAAATGTTTGCATTGTAACAACGCGGCCATTTTTGTGGTTAGGTAACATGCAGAACGTAAGAATTTTGTTTTTACCTGTTTTGCAGTCTCTTTCTTGTTCTCGTGAATGCTACAATACAAAAAAAAATGTATTTTAAGAAAATGTACAAACTTTTTTAAACTTTGAATAAATCAAATTTGTGCAAAGTAATAGGAACAGCTGACAGCACATGCATTAGCAACTTAAAGTTCCTCTATGTTTCCTCCAGTGTGGAGTACCTTAAGGTCTATTGAGCACTAATTAATAATATAGGTGTTTTTTACTAGTTTCAACCTTCGATGACATGTTTCCATAAAGTTTACATGTTTCACGTTTGCATTTCAATAACATGTGTTGGTTACTGACCTGTAAATTGTACATTAGAGACATGTAGAGAATGTTTTAACACAATGATTTAATTTGGAACCACCAGTTTAACATTGCTTTCAGTAGAATTTTGATGTACTACTGTGATTTATTATTTAAAAAAGTAATTTAGAAATGGTTCAAAGATTAAAAAGCCGTCACACGCGAGGCAATTTATATCCCGAGACTTGTTTCCAGATATTTTAGTGCTTGATATATCCCCCGTGTATGGGAAAAATTTCCTTCGCAAATAAATTGCAGATATATTTCCAGAATATAATATGATCCTATTCTCATCAACTTGTTTCGGGAAAAAGAAATATGACGTCATTGGATTACAGTCATGCACAAAAGTTTCTTTCTGTTGAATAGCCAATCAGGAAAAACGTACGTCATAGAATGGATTAACATTTGAAACAGTGTTGTCCTATATTGTAGGGATATATTCTGAAAGTTTTGCTTCGTGTGTGCAGCAACAGGAAATTGTTTCAATTGCAATAACCTTCCTCCAATTGCACATTTCTCGAAGATATTAAAGTAAAATTTAATATTTCCAGTAGTTTATTTTGCCTGTAGATAGCGGTGGTAACTGATTAGAAAAATGTGAATTTCACATTGATAAATTGTCCACATATTAATTTCAGATTTTAAAAAAATCACTGCAATATATATATATAAGCGCCATCTATGGATCAATACACGCAACATTGAGGGGGAAATAAAACTTAATTTATTTAAAATTGACACTTGGATTTAAAAAAAAAAGGTGTAAAATTCACAAATCCAAGTTGTTTATTTTCATTATACTATAGGAAAACATTTTTTTTTTAATTTAAGTCATGCCTGATGCAATCTTCGCCATAAAGTACAATCTTGTTAAGTCTAATTTCAACTTTCTCAAGGGCCACCATAGTTCTTATTATCAGAAGGAATCCAAATTTGGATGAAATCCTCACGTTTATGAATGGGAAGGTGCTACGACTTTCATGGGTAAATTTCCCGTTATAACGTACCTTTTTTTTCGTATTGTTTTCGCAATAACCAAATGTACATAATTCGTCCATACCCTATTGGACGGGTAGGGACGGGGAATGGAAACGAATCCGTACTAAGAAATTCGTATAAAGCGAGTTCTTCTTAAAAGAGGTTCCACTGATAAGGCCAAAGTTGAACGTGTTTGTTGCCTCTATAAGAGTATTTTTAGAACCCCCTTCCAACGCGTCAGCATTTTAGCAAACGATAAATACCAGTTTTTAATTTATGGAACAACAATAACAACAACAACAACGCCACGAAATCCCCTCGTAGTTATTTTTTTTTCCTAATTTCAAATATCGCGAGAACAGGACCACTTGTTATTCTGTCCGAAATGCTGCGACCCCGCTCATTGACGTCATTGAAACCTTGCTCGGGATGACGTCATTGCCTAGCTGTCAACTTTCGCCTCGAAATAGAACATGTTCGCTGCCTCGTTGTTGTTATTATTGTCGAGGATGTTTTGGTGGTGCATAACTACTCGTTGACGCGCCTCTCATAACAATTCCAGGTTTCCAACCCTTGTTGACGTCAGATTTGCACACTTGGTGCTACTATTAAAAATACTAGGCTTCACACTTCCAGGTAAACACTTGTGTGCTAAATGGCACGATATGCCCTTTTGCGCAAAAATGGTATGTTGGAAAGGTCAGCTCGTGGGCTAAATTGCAAATTTCAACAATGAACTACCGATAAATTTCCATGGCGTGTTGTTTATGTTAAGTTCTTGTTTATCAAAGTTTTTTGATGCGTCAGTAAGGGGCCATTCAAAAAAGACGTCCTCATGTAGGGGCTAGGGGGGATAGGTTGGGTCACGGACACAATGTGGACAGGGGGAGGGAGGAGGACATGACCATCTCGGACGTACACTTGAAAAACAAGAAAAAAATTCCAAATAAAATCAGTTCACGAAGTGAAAGGGAAATTAAGCGCATTATCGCATAGGTGTTATAAATTGCAAAAGTCAGTAAACGGCTAGCTATAGGTAACCCCAGTTCTGGAAAACCTGGAAAAGTCAAAGAACTAGCTTTAAAACTCACAATTCCATTTGCAAGATTTTAAATTTTCCCAGTACAAATTTGAAAATTTTCATTTTTCTTGAGCATAAATTTGCAAAATTTACAACCTTTTCCTAGGACATCTTCACAAATTTTTCCAAGTTTTCCCGTCGGAGGACAAAAAATGTCTCAAGTTTTTCCGAGAACAAATCTGCAACATTTTCAACTGTTTTCTGGGAGAAATTTGCAAAATTCTCAACCTTTTCACTATTCAAAATTGACGTTTTCCGAGTAGAAATTGGAAAAACTTTCACAATTTTCCGAATATAGAGAGATAAGATTATGCTTATAAGGAGACTCAGCCCCTTCTGGTATGTTAGTTATTGATGTTACCGTAGTAAGTTTATGTGATTTAGTTGACTTTTGAATCTGCTTGCCGTAGCAAGTGGCTAATCTATAGATAGAGTATAGCCACATGTTGGGTTTCCTGTTTGTTTTTCGACCTAAGAGCTTGGATAATTGGAAAGGGACATTCTAAAAGTAAATGGGACCAGGTGAGGGGGGGGGGGGTGTTCCTGTGCATTGGGCGCATGGGGCATTTATATACATGTATGGTCTGAATGGGCCTGTTTTCAAGTATAAGTTGTAGGGGTTTGCTCGAATCTGGAATATGAATTTATTTTTTCAGGAAAAAAGGGATATTGTACACTAAGAAATAATGGTAAAATTGGGTGTTTCACAGCACCTGTGGGTATTTATACACCCAATTTGAGGTGTTAGTAAAT
>JAQGAO010007326.1:0-11402 GCA_034697705.1 Ommatoiulus sabulosus
ACCTCCCTTATGTCAACTTTTCGATTATGTCAACCACCTCTGGTCCCAATTAGTTGACATAAGAGAGGTTCTACTGTTGTTTTGCAGTTGCGGATGGCCGAAAAATGTCCGCAAAATAGGATATTTTTAATGAATGACGTCATTCATTAAACTTCTGATGACGTCATCCATTAAATTTCTTATACCATTAATAGAAAATTATGATAGTGTCGTCATTTCTTAAATTCTGATGATAAGAGCATTCCTTAGATCCTAATGATGACGTCATTCATTACACTTCTGAAGACCCGTTATCCATTAAAAGTATGACGATGACGACATTTGGAAAATTCGGACGATAAGGTCAACATCATAATTTTAATGAATGACGTCATCATTTACTATGCAGCCCCAGATGTAAATCAAAATTATTTTAAATGTTGATTTATCGTAAATTGCATGATTTTTTAAAACATTGTCAGTGAATTATACAAATAAATTGGCAAATAAAATTAAAGTAAGTATTTAATAAGTCAAATATTGTCTAACTTTACGACAGCTTTTCGAATAAAACCCTCATCGAACATATTAATTTCCCATCCGGAAATAATTTCTTTATTTTAGGAGTGTTTATGTATTATTTCAATAATCGGAGTTTGGTGCAAGCTAATAGCTATGGGTCCACACTATAGATGGAACATTGTTGCCAGTTGTTTCTGGAAAAATAAACTTGCGTAAACATGATGGAACATTCCCGTCCACGCTTAAGCAACTTATTTTAGGAACATTTTACTAAGATTGCCTCTATTCCTGCTTCCTTGGAACAATCTGTCCACACGGAAAAAGCACGCACTTCTATAGGAACATCGTAATCCAGTTTGCTTTTTTATAGACAGTAAACCAACAACAAGGTGTCCACGCTGAATCAGCAACACTCAATTGCAGTAAACAGAACTGTTTATTCGTGTTGACAAACTTCTTTCGATCTTTATCGATTTCACCGAAACTGGAAATTTAAGAAAAGCGAAGTTACGTTTCCGTTCAAACTTCCGTTGCCATGAACAAATTATAACAATAAGGAACTTTCAGCAACATTCAGAAATAATTTGAAGGAACGAGCAACAGAAACAACAGAAGTGTGGACGTGTATACATGTACAGTGTATACGGCTGGTATACGCTAATGATTTTGTGGACATGATCTACTACGAATCAGTTGCTCGGCATGCAGCACACGTGACTGCTGCGATTTAACGAGTCTATAATTACAAAGGCATTTTTACTAAATGTTTCCAATATTTTGCCAGTGATTTCAGAAGAAAATCGTTCTAAAGATCAATTGGTTGATAGCAGGTTACTCTCTCGAATCTTTTTAAGACATGTCTTCGGCGTTTTTTTACATACCGATATTCGTATCGTTGATTATGAATTCCTTGGGTGAATATCAATTACCCTTTTTCTGCAACATTCCTCCGCCTCAAACATTAATTCCTTTCAGAGTAGATGAGGTAAGAGATACATTTAAAACATTTTTTATACGCGCAATATATTTACTAAGTTATACCAAAGTACATTTTTTTAAAAAAATATTATTAAAAAAAATGTATTTGCTAGTATGTTTCGATCGTGCGTTATGCAAATACATCTATACCGCATTACGAATATATATTTTGTTCAATATATTTCAAAATGTAGGCGATTTCTTTCAGAATAGCTGAATGAGATAGGAGAAATATTCACCATTTCAATTTGTTATTAATCTGTTAACCCATATCTAAATGCAAATAAATTGAGATACATTTAAAACTTATTTCTGATACGCGCAATATATTTATCAAGTTATAAACCAATTTTTTTTTAAATTTTACAAAAATCGCATTGGCGGTCGAGTATGTTTCGATCGTGCGTTATGCAAATACATTTATAAAACCGCATTACGAATATACTTTATATTTCGTTAAATATATAAAATATATTTCAAAGTGTATTTTTTTCTAAGTCGCAAAATATATATATCGTAAAATAAGGGGCGATGAATTTTTAAAAACATTCGAATAGAACTTTGCAAATGTATTTTCAATTTTATAAAAAAAAAATATGCTAAACACAATCTTATAACGAAATTTGTGGAATTTTTTAGAATATATTTTAAAATGGGTTCACGTTTATTTATATATTTTAAAAAAAAATAAGCGCGATATTTATAATTGACTCGAAAGTTCCAAGCGATATATATTTTTAAAATGAATTTCTCCGAAAATATATTTCTAAAGCTTTTTTTTTCGATGTGGGAGGTTTCGATCAAAAGTTCAAATCTTTAAATTTAAAGTCGCATTTTGTAACTTCATTGGTATTTTCAATTTTTCATGATTGATTGTTCAACTGTTTAACATTGCTGCTCCCCAATGAAAGCACGTGGTATTTTCACGCTATCGTTAATGCCAAAAAGGTAGTTTTTGACGTGAAATAGTACGCCAACCATTCAAATTCTGATGACGTCATTTATTCAAATCATGATGACGTCATTCATTCAAATCCTAAAGACATCATTCAATATTCAAATTCTGATCACGTACTATTTTTTTTAAATTTTGATGATGATGACATTTGGAAAGTTCTGATGATGATGACGTCATCACCAGAATGACGGCATAATTTACAATGCAGGCCCAAATGTAGTTCTACGTTAAAAAAATTTGCAGCATGTCTTTTTTTTTCAGCATCACTTACCTTACGTTAATGTTAAAGATGGTATCGTAATCTTCTAACGGAGATGAAAGTAATCGTGCCAACTTCGTTATTACAGCATTATTCACCTAGAACATTAGCAAGAAAAAATAAAAACACGACAAAATTTGTTCGTTGAAATCTTAGTTAATAATTAATATGATAAGTCAAGACAAAAAGTGACTTTCTTGAGATGAGATTTTCATCGAAATTCGGATGAAATCCTACCCATGCAACTTTTATTGGGGAATTTCCCGTTCTACCGTATCTTTTTTCGTATTGTTTAAAGTTCGTTTTAACGCAATATACCGAGAATGCTCAAGAACTCGAAGATTCATTCGCTTTAGCCGAAAATGTGTAATATCCGAATTCAGAAATTTTATATTAAACGCAGAAATTAACATTATTCGTCCATACACTATGACGTCAGTTTATTTTTTTTTAATTAAGAGATTTGATAAAAACAATTGCAAATTGGAGATATTTTTCTAATTTACGTATTATAATATACAGTATTAAAGTTTATATAAACTATAATTCGTAAAAGGGGAAATTAGATGCTTAATAGAACATCCAGCTTTTCAAATTTTTTACTGTTTCTTCAACAGATTTTGTTCGCAATTCACTGTCGCCGACACTGCCCACAAAAAGCAAAGGCTGCGGGATAAATAATATGATATTATTGCATAACAGAGTATGCAATTTAATTAAACAAAGTTGGGAACCTCGGATACTCCAAAAAAATTGTGAATGTAATACAAAATTAGACAACGGCAAACAAGCTATACACAAATTATTTTTGTAAAGTATTTAATATTTTAAAATTTATATGTATACGCTAAATAAACATGATGTCAGAATTGTAGTTGAAACACACTTTTAACAGAACAACTTATAAAATTATCATAGTTTTTGTGCTTCGGCTTCATCAAACACTCACATTTTGACGTATGACTACATTTACGGGGGGAAATATTTGAGTTTCGGATGTCCTAAAAATGTCAGATTAAATTTCCGAAAATATTCCCCATTTTTTTTGTTTTTCATTTAATAAAATGTCCGATTATACAATGTAGGTCCTATTAAATGTTCGAAAAATATATCCGAAAAGAACTACGTACGTTAACAATTGAAATGTTGAAGGCGACATTCATGCTACTAGCATTGAGAACAGAAAGCCTCGAAATACGAAGAATTCGTATTGATCTTCGCAGTTGTTAAAAAATCTATCATAACTTAACCTTTTCTGGAATCCCTCTGTTGAGTAAAAAATTGACTAATGCAAACCTGAGAAGCCATGACAAACAAATAACTTGGGACACCACAAAAAAGAACTGTAGGCACTTCTTCTTTGGGCCTAGAGTTGGCAGAGTTTGGAACACACTACCTGCCGAGGTTGTGATGGCCTCCACATTCTCCAAGTTTAACACCAACTGAGAGCAGTAGATCTCGCTCATCATGCTACCCAAATTCTCTGAGTTCTCTCCTATTGTACACACTATGTATTTCTATGTTTTCTAACTGTATTGTGATTGTATTCGGGGTAGATGTAAGTGATGCCTTTACATCCCTTCTATGCCTTTTCCCAAATTGGAATAAAGCATTTATTATTATTATTATTATTCATAAAAAATGTAATGACGTCATTCCTAACAATTATTATGATGACGTCATTCATACATTTTTTTATGCCAACAAAAATTCGGATAATGACATAATTTGTCAAAGTACTATGATGTCGTCATTCTTTAAATTTTGATGATGACGTCATCATTTACCAGCAGTCCCAGATGTAGTTCTTCGTTAATAAAATTGCTGGATAGCACAGCTACGCTCCAGTGTCTTATTTTGGAAAAATTTAGTTGCTATACTCAAAACCTTGGTCATACTTGCCTTAATTTGTTTATAACTAAGTTGTTCACATTCGGCAGCCACCCTTTTTAAACTGTCTTCGTTGATGTCGAGCAAAGCCAGTGCGGCCCCGTGCTTGGCAAACACTCGTGCCATGGCAGCACCAATTCCATTCCCAGCTCATGTAAATCAATGAAACTTTATAGAAATATCTCATTTTCACAAGTTAGAAAAATCATATAAAAAGTTGATAACTTATACTACCATTTTGTATAATTCTACAAACTGGAAACTTTAATTCACGACTTTTAAGACCTACTGTACAATTTGTATGAGACTCAAAATTAATACAGTATTTGTTGGCCTTGATGCAAAACAATGATTGATTTCACAAAACAGGGCCAAGGCCAACTTATTAATTTTGAATCTTATAAAATTTATATCTTATTAATTTGAAACATCATACGATATATCGAATAGCATCATGAAGTGATAAAATTAAACAATGTTTCAATGCAGGGGTACTTGGATAGAACTTTGTAACGATACCTGACAAAACAGCCACGTAGGAAGGCCTAAACCAGGGAAGGTGAAGCTGACGTCACCAGGAAGGAGACCCAGAGGCTTCCAGGAACAAAGGTCTTTAAGCAGACGCCACTTCTCAAACCGGATCTACTAGGGACAGCCACCAGAGGGAACTGTCATCGCCATCCCAGAGTATAAAAGGGCTCGACGTCCCCACCACCAGGAGTCAAGTGCCAGCCACGACTCAAGAGACACCAAGCTGCTCTCGCTAGTTTAATTTTCATTTTGTACCAAAGAAACTTGTAATAAAGAAACCCAGCCGCTCATGATTGTAGCGTTGCTTTACAACTAAAATCATATCGCATCCTAACCCTTTTATTCGCAATACCCATTCCACAGGTTGACCGCAGCTGCGGCCAACCTTCACCATTTGGGATACCTAAATCAGAAACTCCCCGCTTCCGAGTTTCTACACTCGGGTTCCTAAGGTGAGCGAAGGCCACCTCGACCGTGGGCATTGTTCCCCGCCAGGTTTTCAGGTCAGGGAGCTTTTAACTTTTCGAATTGCACTTTTGGCAACAGAGATTAACTTCAGGGAATTTGTAAAACCAATTAGCATGTCTAACCCGCGTAACTTCACGACTGCCAAAAATGTGAAATGTTTTCATTGAGTACCCCATTGAGAGCAAGGGGAAAATAAACCATACAGTATATAGTGTTATGTACACCTGCATGTATTGCATATTGCAGTTACTCAGACAGAGGCTTCGCAGATCATACTTTGGCAGTATTGTAGTCATGTGACGCAGGCCAGGACAGGGGGGGGGGGCTGGGGGGGAACCAAATGACCCAAGCCTACGCAGCCAAGGGGGCCTCATGGGCACTGGTGTTACACTAGATAGAATTGATTTTTTTTATTTTAGCTACAAAAAATCAAAAATTTCGCACTTGAGGAGGTATTTGTGTCTGAAAGACGGTAGATCAAAGAAAGGGTATCAAAGCTACATCCTCCATTTTTTGAAGTTAATCACCTGCTTCTGCACTATGTGCCCTAGTTTTGCACATTTTGTGATAGTTAAGCAAGTGCGAAATACTTGGTCTCTGCTGTGTCCCTTTCTGGGTCATGAACAAAGATCCCATGATCAAAGGGCGGTGAATGGGATAGGGCACATGGGGTGAAATTGTTATTGTCGGTAAAATCATCAATCAAATTGATAGTATTGTATTTTTAAAGTTCCAGATCTTGAATTCCTGGGATTCCAAAAAAAAATTTGCATTATTTTAATTGTCTTTACTAACTTTCAGACTCCGTTTCACCACCTTTAAAGTACTGTTTTTGGCATTATCCTAAACCAAATAGCACTGACTTGATTCTCACTTAAATGGAAGTCATGGACAGCAAAATGGTATGGGTAAATTTTCGGAAGATAGTCCTGGGGCTCCTAATTATAGTAGAATTAAAAAAATTCTTTTTTTAAATAAAGCTCACAATCAACTGTTAAATGGACCCCCATTTGTGAAATTACGTTGATAATTTATTTTTTATAATTAAAAAAACAAAACAACAAAAGTTTCCGAAAATTGCAAATGGATGACGCTAGTTGTAGTTAGGACCATAAAATTTCACCATTTTTAATTTTAAATGAAGCAATTTTATGTATTTTAAAGTCTTTTCTCCTGAAATTCTTATTTCATTTAAGAGCGGTTAGCGTCGACCACCCCTGTGTACGCTTGCTTAATTTGGGGCTTGTCAAGCCAACTACTTGACCCTAAGATGCGTAGTTATGGTAGCGTTTCTCTCCGTAGAGATGTTTGGGGTCAACTACGGCTTCCTACAATCTAGGGTCCATACACAGGGATGCGTTATCCAACAAGGAATGTGTATGACTAATTGCGTTAACCCTTTTTATTCTATTCTAACAAAACACAAATACAGACAAGCGGTCAGCTTACTAACTGTTTCTGTGTTCAGCCACCGTGTTCAATACAACTTCAAGCAAGGCAACTCATAAATTCCCTAACTCCTATAACGCTAGTATTAGCTAAATGGCTAAGTCTACTCAATCACAAATACAATGCAACACTGGTCAATCTATCCTTAACAATTCATACACAATGGCAATTCCATAACATGTGCAATATACGATAAATCATCCTATCTTCTACAATCAATTTCCCTACATACAATTCCTAACAAGGCTAACATGGGGATCACTCCCTAAAACAATTCATCTCACCAAGGTGTAGTTCAATAGGTTGGTTCAGCTCAGCTTCACGGTAGTTGTGTCCAGTCTTCTCCTCCTTTCAAGTCTGCTTTCCAATGGGAAAATTATCTCCTTATATACTTTGAAAGCACTTGTTTACTGTCATGTGTGGGTGGAAAGTGGGTGATGATTGACACATTTTACTGAATAGGCTTAGATTTTATCTTTTATGTTTGCCTAACTTGAGAGGTTAGCAATCACCTTTACTGGACAAGGTAGCCCTTCACAGCCTCTACGTGTTTTCTTCCCTCTGCTCCCCTGGTGGTGTTCTGACTTATGGTCTCAGTAATGGTGTTGTCCAGATCCTATGACATGGCTTTTTCTTAAGAGATATTTGGACATTACTGAATTGACCATGCTGATTTCCTCTACCTCCCCCAGGTGTCCGTTGGTTTCTTGTTATTATTTCTGATTCAAGGATTGCTCAGAATGGGTGTCTCATTGACGTCAATGCTGTCCTTGTATGATCTTTGTATCTAGGCCAAATGCACACGTGAAGGTAACTGGTATCTGCTTTTTTTATCCGGTATTAGTTCTTGGAAATACTGTCACGCATTGACGTATGCATGATGCACAGCCAAGCCAAATGGTAGTGCTTATAAAAATTAGCACTACCATATTTGGATTGACACGCTTCGTGGTGTCTTCATTTCACAGAACTGTTTACTGTCAATGTTCCCAAGAAATCTCTAGGCAAGTTGTATTGACTCTCCTGCAGATGGCAGTCTTCTCCATTAGTTTGTTCTGGCACACACATAGCTGGTAAATTGACTATAACCGGTAAGCCCAATTTTCGGTTAAGCACAGCTCTCTTAAAGTGTAATGAAGCTGTTATAAGGCCACTTCTTCCAATGCCAATGAAGAAATAATCAGTACAGCAGCTATACAGTTAAGAGGCAATGGTTACCGAGAGTAAATGCAAGAAATGCTCTGCCTCAATGCAAGAAAACTAGGCGATGAATGTAACGAAAAGAAAGCTGATCAATGAAATATAAAACATGACCAACATTGACAGACCATGACAGACATTTTCTTAACTTATCTATTGAAAAATTGTATTATATACTGTAGCATTTATTGTGTTCTTACTAATTTATTTACAGAACATGAATAAAAATTTCTAAGATAAACATCTCGCTCAGGCGTCTCTGCCTGTCCTCTTGACACATTGTATAATGGTGTCTCAGCTGCCTGGTGCCTTTTGGATGGTTCCACTATGTTATAGCACACTAGCTCCCTGGGAGTCGCCTTCGATGGCCTTAGTATTGGCCGCACATTAGAGTATTACAAAGTATGTTCACTAAAGGCCTGTCTTGGGGTGATGTCCATTACTGCAGTTGAAAGGGTCACCTCTGACCATTGGTCTGGTTCTGGCCCCCAATTTGGCTCTTCTGAAATAAAACGTCCTGGGGAAAATTTTTGTTACTTTTACATGATGATGTTGACTAACTTAACCAGGAATTGCTTTTTTCTGTAACTAATGTAATAATAATTTAGAATTCCATCAGTCATGAAGCATGTGTGCTTCTTTGCCAAATGTGATTGCAATAGAGGATCTTCTGATTTACAAATTCTTGCAATACTTGAATTCGGAAGTTTCTTTAGCACGTGAAGGATGCGATCTAAGACAAAGTAATTTTGATTTGTTTTTAAAGAAATTTCAAAGAACACTAGCAATACACCATTACCAAGTAGTGGGCATAGCTTTTACCCAAACATTGCCCAACATTTTGGCCTAATACAACATTATACATTATTTGCCATTTGCAATTTAAACATCGTACATGTATATTCACCACTGTACTTGTCAATACACCTTGCATATACACGTTTACTTATTTAAACCCTATTTAAACTCATTGATAGTTTGAATGAATCTTTGATGAATTCCCAAGTTTAGTAAAATCCACACGACTTTCTTTTGTTATTGTTATTGCAGGCTGTTGCAGCCTGCAATAACTTGAATTTTTTTTTAAAAAACGATAATAAACACAAAACAAGGATGAAAACAAAGTTTTTGTAATGAAAAATATACGTTTAAATTAGTGGGGAGGCAAACACCTGAATTTGCTATCAAAATGAGTTATCGTAGTGTGGATTTCAATTCAATTCAACTCAGTACCCTACTATCAGTAAGTAAATACCATGTGATAGGGGGTGTAATCCATCAACCTAAATTATTCGGTAGTTACCACCGCATTAGTGTGGACCCAGATATCATTGCAAAATTGGTTACGTTTAAAGATTCCCTCCACCATACTTGCATTACCAGACAAATTAAATTTTCAAACAGGCCAATGCATTGAGCCTCCTGTCTTAAACGCAATGAATCCCACTGGAGACACTCTATCAATTGGGTGACGCTCTCGTCTCGCTGATATTTACCTGTGATAAATCTAGCGGCTATCATCTGCACCATTTCGAGTTCCTGGGTTCTACCCACCCTGTAGGGATTCCAAATAGGGGAGTAATACTCGAGAAGAGGTCGGACCGATGACAAGTATTTAATCTCCTTAACATTTTGAGGACAATTTCTGAAGATTCTTTGGACAAATCTAAGGCGTTGATTTGCTGCACTAGTAATTTTGTTAATATGTGCACCCCAGCACATTTTGTCCGTGATAGGTGATCCCAAGGTACTTTACCCTCGAAACAACATTTAAAGGAACACCACCTAGATTGTAGTCCGGTTTGATTTTGTCCTTTTTATGGGAGATCCTCATAACTAAACACTTGTCCTTATTGAGCTTAAGCTGCCATGTGTCGCACCAGTTGGATAAGATGTCAAGGTCTCTTTGCAAGCTAGATGGATCTTCAACTGTTACCTCATTATATAGTGCAGAATCATCAGCAAAAAATTTGGATTTACAAGAAAGACAGTTCGGCAGATCGTTAATAAACCATTCCATCATTCTACAAATTATATAAACACGGTTTATCCTATAGAACTTCAGGAAAAACTATATTTGTGAGCTTCAAAAATCTAAATCAATGTTCCGAGACAGTTTCAATACACAATTAGCCAACATCAGGACGTCCGAGGTAACTGTCCAGGTCGTGAAAGAAGGCTAGTGCATGATTCGAAAAGTGTAAAAAAATTACTAAAATGAATGTGACAGATACTGTCAAACAAATGCCATCAGATAGTGGTAGGCTATATAAGATAGTGGAGCCTAAAACCATAACAAATATTCTATAAATACATGCAGTTCTTTTGGGATAATTTTGTCGTCGAGATTTTATTGTTTGTCATTTTGCGTGTGATAGTCAATTAAAGAATTTTGATTGTTATGTAAACGATCTTCAATTAAATTTAATTCTTTACCGCTGCAGTCTCTATATGCCTACACATGTTAAGTGATTTTAGCGAGATCATTATCATAATTATTCATGACATTAAATATAAGAGAAATGCAAAAAAAATTAGATACGTCGCAGTTTTTTATTTTCAAACTGACTTCCTTAGTTGATTAGTTCAGGCGGTTGGGTTCTTTAAACCCATTTAGGTATTTTTGAAGGTCTGCTCGGCATATTTCAAATTTCTAATTTGGCAGGTTTCCGCGTTTTGTCACTAGGCGTCACTCTATGTGAACCCCCCTCCCTTGACGATGGCCTTTTTTGGTACCAATTTTAGGTCAACCCCTTCTTTGTTTCGAGTTAAAGATGGATGTTGTGTGGTCCCCACGTTCAAACATGTGTTTAAAATTACGATAATGTAGCACAAAATCAGGTCGTGGAAGGTATGTGTTTTCTACTTTAACAGTTTTCTTTCCTTTTCTGCACTTCCTTTATTGCTTTTTAATTAATTTTAACGCACTTCTGTGACGTACCTGTATTGTTAAACATATAATTACCTTTATTTTTTTTGTTTAGGTGTGGTAAGTCACCACTTTCGTGGTACCTCACATTTTGACATTTATGCTAGCTGCATGCTCTGTACTCGTAAGCATGTAACATTTGTTATGGCACAACATAGGCATTCCATTTGCGGCACCGCAGTTGTTGCACCCAAAACATTAGGTGTAGCAACTGCGGTGTAGCATGGACGCCATGTTTG